>JBBPTK010000332.1:0-17610 GCA_038094135.1 Spongiforma cf. squarepantsii
CGATTATGTAATGTGCAGAAAAACGATGCAGAAAACATATGGCAAGGGGATGGGAGATGAAATGTATTGCATTATTTTAATTTTAGTAGGTGTGTCATGTATGGAAATTGTTGCAATAAAATGGTTATAGTAAAACTTGCAATACATGGTGACTATAGTTACAGCATTTCTTGCAACACTACTCCAGCAGCATGTGCAGTAATCTAATTCATAGATCGTGGATCCTGTGTGAGTGACAAATAGATACAACCTATTCAAGTTGTAGAGTCCGAGTGTTGGCGTTCAGAGCGGCGACATACATGTCAAGGAACTTCGAATAGGTTCGATGGCCAATGATGTGGATGATATCACTCTGGTGGTCCTCGAATTCCTCTTCCACTGCTATCAAGTTTCGTTTTACAGCTTCCCTCTTTTCCAGTGCTTGGAACCAGCGCTCGATCATCTCCTGGTGTGAAAAAGGCTGGTCCGGCAAGGATAGTTCCTGGAAGTTGAAGTTGTCAGGATTAGGAATGCTGGGGACTCAACAGGCATACATGCTGCGAACTAGGTGAACTTGCGACTGAAGTACCTGCACTAGTTGCAGGGCTGTCTGAAGAAGACGGGGAGCACGGGAGGGATGATTGAGATAGCGTAGCAGGACATTGAGTGTCGAGGGAATCCATGCCAGTGCAGGGAGGGGGGACAAATGACGAGAGTAATTAGTTACTGTTGAATTGTTCGAGTTTTCGTCGTTGATACTTACATATTCCCCGTGACGATGACTCATCGAAGCTCGCGGCTTTTTTCTAATCGGGGTGTTCCATGCAATTCTGCTCTGGACGGACCGACGCTTTGGGACATATCATACCACATAGTATTCCGTGGGTCACGATTTTCGAACTATGATGATTTCTGCACAACAAGACCCTTGATCACTCCCAAATAAAGTGTCCGATTCGTAGACGTTGTAAACGAGGTTTCTGCCAGGCTGGTAGGACCCGCCGCGTCTTTAGTGTGTGCGAAATGATGGTTAGGAGTCCAGGACTCCCCCGACTCCCATACTGTAAGTACAGCATGACTTTCTCACAGCCCTCCTTAATGGGTATGGTCCACCAAACATTTTCGTTGTCGGAATGACGATTTGGGAAAATGTGCTGTGATGAACCGACCCTGACCCAGGTCGGTCCTCTTCCTTCGTCCTGGTCTTCCCCGTTAAGCAAGTAAGTCCCTGAATCAGTGATGTTAGCGGCTAGTCTCGAGCCGTTCTAAGGTACGTTACTGATAGCGAATAGTAGTCATGGGATCGTGGCGATGCTGGACGTTCAGTGTTCATGGCGATCCTCACGGACCGACTGTTTGGGTATATCTCGTTTACAACTCGGAATCTTACACACTGGTTCGCGCTTTAATGACCGTAAATATGCGAGTCTATTGACGTTTATCCTCGGCTACCCAAAATACAAGTGTGCCGGATTGGCATAGGGATCATGTAGTATCAAGCGTCAGCGCCCCCCCCCCCATCGTGCTGCTAGGCATTCCAGATTTTTTTCTCTCACATGGCTGGCCCAGATCCCAATGCATCCGAGTTCATCTTCGATGGTGACTCGGACGATGGGTTGTCTCAGGCTACTTCAGGTGCCATCATGTCACAGGCTCACAGGCTCACAGGCCAACTCGGACAGCTTCGAGATGTTCGCCTCCTCTTTCAATCATCCTACCGGGAATAGCTACAGTCATTCTTTTCAGTATGACCAGAACATGGCACTTGAAGAACTGCTCCAACACCATTATTCGACGGCGACCACATTTCCTCACTCCTCACAAGTCATTACATTGTCCATGTTGCTGAATACGTCCAATCCCTTGCTGCAGCAGCCCTATGTCTACCCTGTTGATATCACAGAGGCTCAAGAAAATGACCCAGATGTTGCTGCATTGCAGCATTCGCTGGATGCTGCAATCACGTTCATCCACTCGCTCAAAAGTAAGTACATTTATAGAATGCAGTGCAATTACTATACTACTAGTACCGTTCATCGAGGACTTGGGAAGAAGAGGATGTACCACCTGGAAGGAACTGGCTGGACACCTTGTTGCCATCGCTTGGGGATTCCTGGTGATTGAGTGTTACGAAGCACGATCAGCAGCCTTCTGGCACAGTCAGCTGACGAAGCTGTATCTTGAATATGTTAGAAAGGGACGGTGCTTTGAAGGATGTAAGCATGATTGTATTTTTACTCCGAATCCGCCTGACGCTCTCCACAATCTACAGTCAGCATAGAGATACGATCTGGTAATGGCACATATACGGATGTGAGGACGCAGATCAATGATCAAAATTTTGCAAATAGGGTCGTTCTGCTCGTAAGAAGCATTCTCCGCGGTCTGCTCACAAATTGACTCGTTCTTCAGCTCACCAGTGACGCTGTAGCCAGTTTTACTGCCCGAATGCCACGCAACGGACGTCAGATTGTGGAGAGCCACGAAGACTTCAAGGTCCTCGTTACAGCAGTGAGCACAAATGAGAGATTGGGCCTGCGGTGCGATCTGCTGGAAAGGAAGTGAGAAAGGGTTCGCCGGATTCCACAAGTACGAGAACATACCTGGGACGTTCGTTGAAGAACGGTGAGGGATTTCTCAGGCTGTGTCACGACTCATGCTCACTTGTGCTGTCAATTAGACGTTATATTTCAAAGACGTTCGTTCGGAGAAATTTCTCCGTTTGGCGTTCGGGAATGGAGATATCACCAACGACTTTTTTTTTGGTGTATTCGAAGAGGTGACAGGGCCTGATGGGCTGTCATACATGCAAACACCACGCTGCCTCACCATGCAGCTAGTTATCTTCGGCTGTAGTGCGGTGAGTTTACCTTTCAGGAATTAAGGCCGACGACTCCATGTATAGATTAATATGTATTTTTAGTTGTTTACCTCCCTCGACTTTTCCATCAACAGGCCATCTCGTCGAGCAGATCAAGTCTGGAAAAAGAACGTGGTTTTAAACGCTCTGCGAATCACCACTTTTTTTCGCACCGTTATCGCAGGCCTGGATGTACTTGGACATACCGCAGTCGTCGACGCGGTCGAAGCGCGAAACGAGTTGTTGCGCCTCACTACACTCGAACTCTGAATGATCGACGACCGCTGGCACTACATACGTATACGTATGCGCTGCTTCCTGCGATTTAGAATGTCACCAAGTGAATTTATGTGAAATTAGCTGTAGTTTAAGCAATATCAGCAAAATTGCCTCGGAATGTTTTAGGGGCGTATTCGACTTGCCAGAGGGTGGTGAATGCCTGGATCATGTTCGACTCGTCGATGGAACGAGAGAGTCAATGCGAGAACTGTCTGCATTGAGCCGATCAGTCGGAGATGGTAGGCCAGCATGTCATGGAGTGGCGTCGCAAGCGCACTGGTGTCAGAGAAAGAGCAGCGTTGCAGATGATCGCTCTCATGAACTTCAGCAGCAGCCGGTCCCTCGGTGGTGAGGTTGGCCGGACGTACGAGTGATTATCTCCAAGACGCAGTGCGTATCCTCACGTCACCCGTCTTTGATGATCACCGCGCGTCCAAGCCGGCGGATCTCGTCGTTGTGGAATATCTTCTAACGAAGCCTGGTCAGCAATTGGGCATAGGCCCTGTTCGAGCTTGGTCCTACTTGTCTTATTTACTTCGCTTGTTGAGTCGTACAAAACTCTGCTAATAGGATAAGAACAAAAAGGAGGGAAAGGCATCAACGACAAGCTCGTCAGTGTAGACAGCGAAGAGAGAAAGGGTCGCGAAACTTTGAAGCTAGTCAGTGTGACGGGAAACTCGTGAGCGTGAACGCAGACGAGTCATAACAGCGATGGCCGGCTGATCGCTTCAAGAGAGGAAGGGCTGTGACATCAGGGGGTTGGTGAGAGCATGATAAAGAAATTAGATACTACGCCCTACAACTACTTCGTCAGGCATCAGTCACATCGAGTCGCACAAGCGGAATTGTGAGGCAGGTGACATGGGAGTGACGACTTAGAGTGACTTTAGTGGTATTGCCAACCTTCCTCGTAAGGAAGGCTGACGAAGTTAAATTATGCCCAGACGTTGAAGTAGCCATACAGTGCCGAGCACTCAGATCTCCCAGTGAAAACTGGCTATGATGGGGGATGTTTCTGTATGATTCGTATGTCGAGGTCTGATTTGAGATGATGAAATATGAATATGTTGGCATTGCAAATCCGAACGACGACGTGCAAGTTTACATATTTAAAGTTGCCGCTGCGCATAGCGGCTGCGGCATTGCCAGATTACTCGATCAAGTAGCCAAGTGCAAACCGCTCCTTGCGTTTTAGTCGCATCCTTCCTTCAATGCCTTTGCACCTCTCCAGTGGAAATTTAGTGACGGGCAGGACCCAGGTCGGGCCAGGCTTCCAAGGACTCGGGGGCTTCCAAATAATGGGTACAAACCTTCGTTAAAGGCCCAAGTCATCAGGCTCAGGTCTGAGCCCGAGCCAGTCTGCTACCAGCCTCGGTCCAGGACAATTGAGAAACGATGACACTGGTCGGGGCAAGTCATGTCCAGAACCCGAGCTAGATTCTTCACCTCTACGGACAAAAAAGCAGCAAACAAGAAAGCACAGTATATGCGCTCAGGTTCAAGAATGTCTTCTCGCAATCGGTGTTCTTGGCATAGCGATCAGACCTATATTACGTGTCAGATCCTAGAGACCAAAAAAGGGAAAAACTACCGCACCTGTCCAAATCCCAAACGGCTCCAACAGATGTGATGACACGACTCGTCTTAGATAGCGAGGTACTGCCAAACCGGCCATAGGATACAAGTTGCTGCTCTCCGTGTCAAACCTCGGATCACCTCTTCGGAATGGCAAGTACTGGTACTAGTGCCGTTGATGCCTTTCTGGATCTATTTAATAGCATATGGGTTGTCGCGAAACCATTAGAACTAGGATCACGTTACCAGCTCGCCAATTGACATCACTTCTTCCTCGGATAAAGTCACCTCCTCCAATCCTGGCACCATGCCCAGCAGCCCCTTGCATATTCCTTTCTTTCGCTGGTCAGATATCTCTTGTCAGAACTTCGTATGGACGAGCCATGCAGATGAGAAAACATGCGTAGCTGTTAAATCCGCCCCGTTGTCGCTTGCACCCTCCGATATCAATACAATACCGCTAGTTACTGTAATAGCATCTGAACATTGCAGAAAGCGTGCAAAAGTTCTTCCGAAATGGTGGCCGTGGTGCGCGAGTGGGTCCTGGGTTGTTCTAGATTGCAACGAGGGGCCCTCGGAGGTGCTTTAAGAAGACGTACGGCTTTTTCGGGGTTCCTAACTTTAGTGCATCATTGTCATTATGGCGATATGGGCTTGATGCACCCGAGTGGATCGAAACTGTGTTAACGTAGTCCGTGAGGTCGTAGATACCACCCTCCCAGATAGCCCAAATCCTTCGTGTTACTCCGATGATTGAAAAGCATAACTAAAAACTACTCTAGATGCTCACCTTTGGGCGTTCGAATCTATCGCCTGCGAATAGATCGTATTAGAATCACATACCAAAGGGCCCTTGCTTCATTGTGGCCAAAAATAACGACGTATACCAGTCTGAGTTATCCGACGCCGTCCCTTGCGCTGGCTGGTTGCTTCCAGATTTGTGCATAGCGTTTGGCATGAATGCAGTGAAATTCTTGGTAGTCAACTCCAGTGTCGATTGGGAGACTTAGTAGGCCCGGCCAAGCAAGTATGAGGGGTGGAGGGAATAGTTAGTCAGATCTTGTCCTGCGAGGGGATGACGTTCGACAGACCGTAGACTGTCAAAAAGCATAGCGTCACTTTCTCTCTCCAGGCGAGACGGACGTCTGGGTGTTTCATCCGTCCGATGTAACGCAACACGAAGGAAGGAATTAAACCGGTCAGAAGCCAGATGAAGAAGAGCCACCAACGTCGCATAGTGCTCGTGGGAACTTCCTCGACGGCGACAGGAGCAACTTGAACAGTCACAGCGCCTTCCAGTTCGACAAGTAAGGAGGTGAACCACCAGGATTTCCACCATTCCGATGCCGAGCAGTCACCATGCCCACGTGGGTTCGGTGAAGGCAATCCGGAGATGCCATACGGCGCGTTGTTGATCGGGTCATCCCGTGGCTTCCAACGCGAGCGGTGAGTAGGTTGTCGCGACCTTCGTTATCGAACCAATGCGTGTCCGTGTGGGTATACTCCGTCGCATCGTCCGTAATCGCACTTTCGTCGTCCGCAACGCCATCAACAGTCAAGCGCTTCTGTTCCTTCTCAGCCGTGCGAATACCATCCTCGATCACCTTCCATGCTTTATACGATAGCCAGACAGAACGATGACCGACAATAATAATCAGTACCGTCCTTCCACCCGCTCGAAGCGGCACACTGCCGAATGCGCTCTGCGTTCGACCCCCGCATTGTCGGAACATACCGTTGACAGAATTCGCCTGCTCCAAATCGGCAACGGACTCAACACTGCGGCGCACGGCTATTTCAGGAATGTTTGAGCTTTGACGCGACGTTTGTCGAAGGAGTTGGGCGAGTTCGAATCAGTGGGACGGATGCAAGAGATGGTCCAAAGACGTGTCCGGTCGAAGGAGGTAAAGATCTCCGAAGGTGTATAGTTGAGTTGCGTGGAGATAGTATAGATCTTGGTGGGGTGAAGAGAGCGGTCTTCTTCGCCGGGAAGGGGTGGAGAACCGTCTGAAGAGGCGATGGGAATAGGTTGACGAAGAGTACGGGACAAAACCTGTGCCTAGACTATGAAACTGGCGTCCTAAGGGTGCTTTTCTGTAGCGATCGAGGGGCGAGAGGCCAAGTTGGCCACAAAAGCATCGGAAGAATTACGGAGCAACGACACGAACGCCGAGTCAAGGATATCAGAGCCCTTTTCAATGAAAGACGAGATGTCGTACGAACAACTCCCTGCATAGTGGATAATCCCAAACAGATTTCGATCGTCCACGCCTCCCTGACCGGGGCTCGCGATAAACGAAGGGTGAACACCATACTTGGAGACGATATCTTGACGAAGTTGTTGGGCGAAAGGCCGTTGGGACGAACGACCTATGGGAGCGCAGAGTGCAGAGGCTGTACGTAGTCAGACTAGGTATAGGTGAGTAAGTAGTAAATATGATATAGTAAAGGTGTGTCTTACCTCCAGTCGTAGTAGAGAACGAGACTGGAGGAAAAGGAACGGAAGGTGAGCGATCGCGCGATGTCCATAAAAGGAAATGTACACTATGTATCGTAGTAAAGGTAATAGTATGTAACGTACGGTCTGAATCTCCAACAGAAGTTCGTCGGTCTGATCCCTCCCTTCCCGATTTATAGGACGAGGAAGCTTTGTTGAACATCCCAAGCATACCGCCAGGTTTGCGCGTCGCGTGCTCGTTCAATGGGGCACCACGGAGTTCGACGCAAGCCAAATTATCCATCACGGCAACGGACGGAAGGGAAATCCCGTCGCAGACGATATGTCCACTATAACCGACGCCGTCCTCGAACATGTTGCGCAAGACGTACGAATGTACGAGCTCGTCGACGAAGTTGGTGCAAAATTCACCAAAATCCGCTGCGACCAAACGCAGAAATAAGAGGAGCGGTGCCTGAGAACGTCATTGAACCAGTGCCCATGGGCCATGGGACCACCACGCGTCCGAAAACCAGGAGAGTCGAAGATGGTCAGCTGGGTAGTGGGAAGAGTGTCACGGTTCGCAGGCGAAACCTTGTGATTCGCGGTTTCTAAGACGAAAGCGAATAGGATGGCGTAGAGATTGTGCGTGAGGGGATCTCGTTGGACCATACTTTGTTTAACGCCAAGAAGGACGGCATATACTTCCTTGCGGATGTAGATTGTCTTATTCGTCAACGTCTGCGCAAGGTCGTCCGAGGTAACACCAGAGAGGGGTGCAACACGGTCAAGCATAGGAAATTCGGCGACCGAGGCAGAAATGTCCCTAGCATCAGCCTCTGCGAACTCGATGTTGCTCGGTAGGAGGATAGCGACGAGGATAGCAAAGATGCTTCGGCTCAAAGCCGAGTGTTCGCATACCGCCGCGCACTTCTTCCATTGTCGTTGAAAGGTCCACTATTCTGAGGGATCTTCGATGCCGAAGTAGTCGCGCTCCTGTGGGGCTGCACTGGACAAGAACAGGCAATATATATGAAATGTGCGTTCCTCGTAAATGAGACGAGAAAGCCTAAGTTTGTCGAACACGAAGGGAATGACTTTGGTGAATTTGATAGGACCGATCGCTGAAATGAAGTTCGAGATAACAACTATGCAGTGACGTATTTGGATTCGAGATAGTTTTTGCGTTTCCGAAAGCGTCAAGGAGGGTGCCAGTGGAGTGCCCCGACACTTTGAGCTCTCTCTTGGAATGAAGAGAAAGACGGAGAACTTCGTCGACGAGGAGGCGCAGACCAGACGTTTTCCCTGGGCCGATGATACCGCTGTAGCAGGTAGAGAATGTCAAGAAAGTTAGAAATAGAAAGGTAAAAACGCACCGGACCATGACAGGCTGCGAGTACCTAGGCAGCCTCGTCTCGGCGTGAAACAACCTATTCGATACGACGGAACCAAGCGATGTGGACGCAACGAAGTCTGAGATGCAACTATCCGCAGTTTACCACGGACAGTCCAGAGATGCTCCACAATGCCTCAAGAAGGGACCTTGGGATTGATATCATCGCTGGTCGTCCTGTGATGTCACGTAGAGAAAAAAATACAGTCAAAAGGATACGGCGTACCCTGGATACCGGAGCAGATACTGAAAGCGAAGCCTTCATAGCTACCCCAAGCATCTTATAGCCTTCGGTCATCTTCGCCTGCGGAGGCCGTGCAGAGGCATCAATACTGGCGATCACTCCCTTGGGCAGGTGTGAGGTGGTGTCGCTGACGTCGCGGCCATCAGAGAGAACGATATGGAGCGAGTGAGAGATTATGAGGCGTGTAGAGGGGAGGGGACCAATCGTTTGTACACGCTCTAGGTGAAATGCGCTGGGGTTTGGGGTGAACGTCGGATTATTGGCGTACTAAAAATGGCCAGAGACGCAGCGTACTCAGCTACACCGGAGAGGAGAGGATACGAAAGTGACTCGCCTCGAGGCTGTACACGGTAAACCGCATACAACAGGGGAGAGAAACTGCCCGCAGTAGACCGCGGACAGCAGAGGCGCTCTCCGGTGTTCGACACCAGGAGCGAGCGACACACCGCGACGAGGTCGGTAATTTACCGCGATTTTTCGGAATGCGCGACCAAACAAACAAATAGTTTCATCGCCGCCTGCTCCGTGTTGAACGTTGAACGTTGAACGGTGACTAGTGCTGGTCCGGAGCGTTTCCACTGTCTGCGGTTTACTATAGACAGTGTGTATGCTCTGATGTACGCGGTTCACTGCGTGCAATTTTCTTTCCCAGATGTACTGTACTCCACTGCGAAAAGTAAATCGACTAATTATCAGTACTTTGGACGCTGATGCGGTCAAAATAAGTGTCCCTGACGCTGATTTCAGGGACGCGTGAAATCAGCGTCATCCAGCTGACACCACATATCAGCGTCACTTTTACCTGACGCTGATTTGTAGCGTCATTGTCAACAGGACGCTCTTTTGCAGCGCATGAGAATTTTTTTTCGCGAAGTCTTTCGTGTACTACTCATATATAATTGACAAGGTAGTATAATAACTGCCTCATGGTCTACTGGTGAAGGTGTCAAGTGTGCTTGGATACGCACGTGAGTGACTCTGCATACTCGAGAGTTCGATCCTGCCAAGGGGTGATATTTTTGTGTACTGTACATACTACTGCACAAATATTTTTATTGGAGAACACAGTACAATGAAGCATTAGCTGTATTTTTCTCATGCGATACCACAAGGAAAAATGATTTCTGACTAGTAGATATGGACGCTATGAATGAGCTGTGGGGACGCTACAAAGAAGCGGCTTAGAAGCGTCCTTGACACTGTTTCGTAGTAGACAAAATGACAACATCAGTGTCATGCACAGACGCTGATCATGAGCAACTGACGCTGATTTCTTGTGTCGCCGCTGCTAACTAACCACGTCTCAGAAGCTGTATTTTAGTCGATTTACTTTTCGCAGTGACTCTGACTACGGCTTTTACTACCGTGGCCACCTTTCCTTTTTGGCTTCCGGATAGACATTTCCTATTGTTTGCCTTGTCGTCACGCCGATCATCCTGTGGTACGTTTCCGACGGCTTATAACTCGTCTGCGTTTACGCTCGGCGACGAGCCTCACATTGGCTAGTTTCCCCACAACGTTTCCCTCTTTACCCACCTGGCCAAGGTCCTTCGCTGCCTTCGTCGTTACAACTCGTCTGCGTTTACCGGAAGCCGGGAGCAAATTGATGAGTATTCCGCGCGTTTGCTGGTCTTGTAGCTGCTGCTGCATGCTGTGGAAGTGTGCCAAATTGACTGAAAGCCCAATTGCCCCGCTTCCAGGGACGTTGAAACCTTCTAGATCAGGAGCATTGCGGATGGATGCAGCCAGTGGTTCGATTGCGAGGTTGAAGAGCAGACAGGACAGGGGATCTCCTTGTCGGACGCCTCTGGTTAGGTACGACTTAGGACGCCATTGATCATGACGGCTGTTTTGGCTGTCTTGTATAAGGATTCAACTGTTGTGGCGAAGAGTTCTGGCAGTTGGAAGGTTCTCAGTGTTGCCAGTAACCAGGCGTGGTCAATTTTGTCGTATGCTTTTCCTTGGTCTAATGCGATGATTGCTCCAATTTGTTCCGTGTAGTCTGCGTATGCACACATCATTTCTGCCAGGCGGATGGGATCAAAGATGGATCGGCTTGGTACAAAGCAGGATTGATCAGGGTGGAGCAGCTTGCATGCATGTTTTGCCAGCTGTGTTGCGAGAGCTTTGGTCATGATTTTGTAGCCGGTGATCGGGCGGTATTTCTCTATTTTCGTACGGTCTTTTTTCTTATATAGGAGGCACATCCATCCGATGGAGAAGTTGGTTGTGGGGTCAGCACCATGTGTTTGGATGTTGTTGTACAGGTTGGTTAGGCAAGTAACAATGTCAAAGGATGGTTGTTCGTTCTTAATTCTTAGGGTATGTGTTTCATGGAGTGTTTTCCACAGCTCGTATGGCAGGCCATCCATCGTCGTCGTCGTCGTCTTCCTCATCTCATCCCTCCCTCTCTCGGCCCACCCTCGCCTCTGCCACTCGCCCTCACCCTCACCATCGCGTTGCAATGAACGCGAAGACAGCGGCAACGACAACGACAACGTCAGCGCGACGACGCGGTGACGTCGTCGTCGTCGTCATCCCGCCCCTCCCTCTCCCTCTCTCCCGCCTCCACCTGTCGTCCTCGCCTTTGCCCTCGCGCTGCAACGAACGCGACAACGACGGCGACGTCTGCGCGATGACGACGCAGTTACGTTGTCGTTGTCGTCTTGGTTGTCTCGCCCCTCCCTCTCTCTCTCGGCCCCCGCCTTCACCCGTCACCCTCGTGCCGCAGCAAGCGTGATGACGACGACGACGTCAGTGCGACGTCGCAGTGACGCCGTCGTCATCGTCCCGCTCTGCTAGTTCAGGGGTGGGTCTGTAAACGGGTACCCGGGTTGATAAGGGGCGGGTCCCACACCCCGACCCGCACGGGGTACCCGAACCTGTCAATGATGCGATCCGCCCGCGTTGTCGACTTCCCACCAGCTGCCGCTCTTGTCCCTACTTGTAATTACCCTTCATTGTACTGTACAAAGTTTCCACAATTTATCTATCTATGTCTCAAACGCGCAGATGTTATTTCTAACGCGCGGGAATTATTGTTTCTAACGCGCAGACGTTATTTCTAATGCGCGGGAATTATTTGGGGTTTGCAGCGTCATCCTTGTCAGGATGGAATGGACACGCGCATCACAGCTGGAAGGGTTAGAAGAGTCAGTCATAACCATCGAGCCTGCAATTTGCACTTACCGTATGAAATGCACCACTCCCGAGGGCAAAACAATCACGCGAGCCGTCAAATGACAACAATTCCTATGGCATCTGCATTTACGTTACAGATTGCAGGGACAGATGATTTTTACAGTGCGTGTTGACATTGCGACACCACCAACAGGAGGATTGAATTCATTCGATCATTACATTGCATTATCATGGAGTTCTGGTCGAGAGACAATTAGCTTACTATGAGACTTCAACAACAACCTTTTCATGGCATCACAAACACCAGAACTCCTGCCGGAGGACGATAGGCTGGAGGAATTGTACCGAAAACGCTAGAGTGATGGACGGAGATGGACACTTGAAGTGGTAGACAACTTCAGATCATGCTTCGTTTGTGTTTGTAATTATTTTGGCACGGCAAAATCCGGTAAGACAGGGGCTTGCGAATATTGACCGAGCAGAAACCTTGCCAAGCAAGGTAATGTAATGTTCGGTCTCATAGAATACGAGAGAACTGAAGAACATCGTGAACAAGGATCCAAGAACTTTCTCCAAATATCGTGAGCTCGATAATCTCTTCGCTGTCCCTCACCATCTCGATGCATTTCTCCTCTGCCCTTTCCCCCTACATACCTGCAGAATTCCATTCGCTCTCTTGTCCAACGTCGGTAAACGTGTTGTTCTCAACCTCAGGTGACTCCGAACGCGACCCAACTCGACTCGCGACATCAGTCGGGAGGTGAGCGGCCATCCCACAGCAGCACCCTTGGCTCTCCTCATCTTCCCTCCACATCTCTTCGTTCAGTCCGTCTCATTCACGTTGATTCTTACAGTCAGAGCCTTCGTCATCGGCGGGAGGGCTTTCGCCACGTGCCAGTCGAGTTGCAAGACATAAGGGGAAATGTCGAGCGCTGTCTTCCTTGACCACTCCACGTAATTGCTCCCGTCCTTGTCGTCTTCGTTGTGGACGGCAATGTTGGATTCGGGGACTAGGAAATATCAACACGACTTTCGGGGAAAGAAAAGGAGTAGAAGAAAACTGACCTGGCTGATTTGTCTGTCATAAGAGTCATGGTAGGGTGACCGCCGAAGATGGTCGGCGGGATATACTACCTCTTAAGCAGGCTCCTCAGAGTCGATATCACCGGCTTCATCACAAGAAGAGAAGGACACTTCCTTGTGTGGGGTAGCGAAGGGACTGGAGAAGGGATCTTGCCTAGAGGTAGCTCTGGAGAGATATATTGGCATGCCAACTGCAAGCGAGGTGGAGGTGGCTGATTCGGAGGAAGGCATATCCGACAGGTGAGGTAATCTTTGGGCGAGGGCAGGAGGGGGGTTGCCGGGATGAGCGGGGGTCCAGGAAAGGTAGACTGTGGAGGGACAGCCACGTCATCATCCTGTTCAACAACGAGCGTCGGCATCGTGTGTTGTGTGTAGTGCAAGGGCGAGGCGGCAAGAAAAAGGTGATACATCACATGCAAATTGCGTGACCAGCAGTTGAGATTTGCAGTATAGGTGTTCCAGCGACTCAAAGTGGACATATTGATTAGATGTGCCAGGGACAACGAATACCCTATAACTATCAGTGGGCGAGAGACCGTTGGAGCGAACGACTATTGGAGGACCTGTAACGTAAAGTAAGGCTAGGCACAAGTGAGTAAATAGAAAATATGGAGAAGTAACCAGTGTCTTACCTCCAGTCTTAATATCTACCTCGCGTGATACCCAAAAAAAGGAACCGTAGCTCTAGCAATAACAGGGCCGAAGACCACACTGGCATGGCATGTCAGCACAGGAGCAGAATGTTCGAGAGAAAGAATCTCACCAATGCAAGCTTGAGGAGAGCCGTTGAACGACCCAAGAGCTGAAAGGGTCGCACAGAGCAATGTTCACAGCACCTGGTAGGGAATATCACAACGACAAGTTGGAATCAACGAGTCGGCGAGACGAACAGGTTGGAGGCAAGCACAGGGTCAAACAGGGCAGGCTCAATAAGCTGAGTAGCGCTGATCGGTTGGGTATGAGGGGCGGGAGTGGACAAAAGTGGACATTCAATCGGGTCATAGCCCGTCCCATTAACATCCACCAAAAACGGATGATGTCGAATCTGATTAATTTTCTATTTTTCTACAATTTGCATCAACAAATAATGTAACGACCGACATTTTGTATTCGAGACAAGAATCAGGATGGTGGGCAGGCTCCTACACACCGTCCCAGCGAGTGCAAGGTTGCACGTGAGACGGGATAACCCGGCATTTCGAACACCGCCGAACTTTAAGCAACCTTGCACTCGCTGGGACGGCTGCAAGAAAACATTTGTAAATAAGCATAGCCACAGGGGCTTTTGCATCGGAATGCGAAAAAAAAATGGCAGAATGAATTTAGGGTTATATATTTTGAGTATACCAGTAGTAATACAATACGTTTTGTCACACCTATTGTAAGTATGGTTGCATTGCAAGTGTGATACAGACGATATGCATTCACTCGATACTGTGTTCAATGTTAGTACGATCGATTAGTCCCTTCACTCGCCTGATATGCAGCTTCGTCGCGTCGCCGTCATGTTTGTTGCAGCGTGATGGTGGGGTGACGACGAGAGGGAGTGGGGTGGGACGAGGGACAGAGGGAGGCAAGACGATGACAACATCATCGTGTCATCGCAATGGTGTCGTCGTCGTCGCGTCGCCGTCAGGTTTGTCGCAGGCTTGCGGCGCGAGGGTACGAGAGAGAGTGGGGTGGGACGAGAGACAAAGGGAGGCGAGACGGTGATAACACCATCGCGTCATCGCAGTGATGTTGTCGTCGTCGCGTCGCCGCCGTGTTCGTTGCAGCGCGAAGGTGGGGGTGGGGTGAGAGTGTGTGGGGTGGGACGAGAGAGAGAGGGAGGTGAGACGATGACAACATCATCGCATCATCGCAATGATGTCGTCGTCGTCGCATCACCGTCGTGTTCGTTGCAGCGCGAGGGTCACTGGGGGTGTGACCGTGTTTTTTTTCAGGGTCGGGATTGGGATGAAAGGTGGTCCAGACATCCGTGCTGGGCGTGTAGACGTCGATTGGGGGTGGGGTGCCCTGTGGAAGTTGTATGCCCGCGAAACCTGTATTTTGTAGGGTGAGCATAGCAAAAAGAGACCATGTTGGAACAACAGACCTCCGAAACGGACGAGAACGGTCTCAGATGCGGAGGGAAGGGAGACGGCCACGAGTGCGGTCCCACCGCAGGGTTCGGCAGGTGCATCCGCGCATCTCTGCCAGGTGTGGGTGGCGAGATCGTACGCATGCAAAGTGCCAAGTCTGCCCGAGGAATGCTACGTGAGGGAGGGCAATGGTTGCTGCACCTTCGTCTTTGTTGTAATGCGAGGGTGAGCGTGAGGGGAGGGTGGGATAGGAGGAAGGGGGAAGGGGCGAGATGACGCGAGTCCGAGCACAGGGGCTGTCTTTCTGGACATACTGTATCTTGTCGTTGCCAAATATGCTATGCACAGTTCATCTTACCTCCCAAACCAAATGAACTCAGTTCATTCCCAGTTCGGTCGCAACGAAGTGGGACGAAGTGTCACCTCCGCGAAGTGACTTCACCTCTGCGGCAACGCTAGACTCAATGAGATGAGGTCGCTCCAAATATTGCCGGTGTGACAAAGCGTATTGTATTACTACTGGTATACTCAAAATATGCAACCCTAAATTCATTCTGCCATTTTTTTTTCGCATTCCGATGCAAAAGCCCCTGTGGCTATGCTTATTTACGAATGTTTTCTTGCAGCCGTCCCAGCGAGTGCAAGGTTGCTTAAAGTTCGGCGGTGTTCGAAATGCCGGGTTATCCCGTCTCACGTGCAACCTTGCACTCGCTGGGACGGTGTGTAGGAGCCTGGATGGTGGGGCGCTTTGAGGAGTCGCTGGGAGGCTACGAGTTGTATCTATTTGTCTGTGTTTGTAAAAAAGACTAGCAGATTCCCGTCCCGTGACCGATTATATACAAATTATTATACAAACTCGGGAACCGCCGCCTGCGTCGGCAGAAACCTCGCTTGTGCAATGTGACACATGTAGCTCGAATGGGATCAAAACTTGATTTATGGCCAAACGTTTCGGCAGGTACCTTGTTTACCTGAGACATGACGAATACAGAAGAAATGCGATATCTGTGGGCAAGATGGACTCAATCATGCAAATGTAGAATACGACAAGCATTGCAATGGTAAACGATGGCACTATTGTGAAGGACTTTAAATGTACTAGTATGGCAAACCACGAAAACGAGGGATTGAAGACTATATTACATGACAATGAATAACATGAAGGGCAGAACAGTAGCTAGTTTAGGATGTTACAATAGACTCATAGTAATACAACGGACAAGTTCGGGATAGTATTCAATGAACCATAGAGACGGCATACCAAAACCAAAAATTAACAATCTTGTTGAACTGAATAGGAAAGTTAGATGTTTACTCTGCACGTTCCTTGCCTCTATTCTTCATAGGACTAGCCTTGATTCGTAATTGTTTGAACGGACTTGCATCGGAGGCTGAGGCTGAGCTAATGTTGTGCCAGCCGGGCCGAGCCGGGCCCTCATGGGGACTTATGGAGGCTCAAGGCCCGGCCTGAGGTTTTCTGAGGACGAGCCGGGCCGGTGCATAGCGGACGAACGACAGCGACGACAGCGATGAGCGAGCGAATCGCATCAACTTGCTCCCGTCGTCTCGTTGTGGCATGGCTGGTATGCGAGGTCGAAGGTGGGAGGGCGTGATGGCGATGGCGATGACGACCACGGCGCAGTTGGTGCACTGTCCTCATGTGTCATGGTGCGAGGGCGAGCGCACGCACCAAGTCATCCGCGTCGTCGTTGTGCTGGCCATGATGATGGTGCTGTGGTGTGATCGTGAGTGTGAAATGACGACGCGCTAATCACCAATAACGACGACGACACGAGCGAATCGTATCGACTTGCTCCCGTCATCGTCGTGAAAGGCAGTGGGAGTGTACGTGAGTGAGAGAACAACGAGTCGACAATGTCACACTGACGTGTTGTTGTTGTTGTCGTCACAAATGGTTGTGGGGGCATGACGTGGGCGCGAGAGTAAACAATGCGATGTATTGTCGCGTCGTCACGGGCCGTGCGTCGTGTCGCAGTGCGTGCAGGGTGTGAGGTGATGATAACGTCCGCACGCCGACATTATGTGGCATGGCAGGGTAGGCGGGCGCAAGGGTGACATAGCAAGGGCGAACGACAGACGACGACATGACTAGCACGTCGTCATCGTGTGTTGTGGTGCGAGGGCGACATGGCGAGAACGAGTGTTGCGAAGGGAAGTGCCAGGATGCAGGCCGGGAGACGCGACAAGGGTGACGACGAGCAACAACATGGCAATCGCATCGTAGTCGCGCGTGGAGAGGGCAATGGCCCCGACGCGTCGAACGCGTCATTGTCGCATGTAGTGAGACTGCATTGAACACTAGTGTTTTGTACTTTGGATTGTAATGATGACTGAATGAAAAATGAATAATGTACTTTGACTTACTTTTCTCGTAGCGGTGCTCCTGCGCCAAGTCCCCGACTCTCAGTGGGCCAAAGTATATTCCGTTCCACATACTCTAGTAGTAGCCTGGTAAATCAATCGAGACCTCGCGTCGGCGCCTTCGGCGCCTCCTGCTCGGTCTCATATTGGACATTC
>JBBPTK010000333.1:7274-17504 GCA_038094135.1 Spongiforma cf. squarepantsii
TGATGTTATCAAGCGTGAGAAGCCCTTGAATTTGGTATAGTCGATGGGATTTTGGAAAAGCGACCAAGTGCTGAAACGAACTCGCCCGTTTCATAACCCAACCCAATAATCTTGAATAGAAACAACACTCCTTATCAGCCTTTCACCGAAGTTCTACCAAGAAGCTGCGGAACGAGGCGTTCGCGATACCAGAGAGGCTCATCTGACTCTCAGATCATTAATCGATCATGACAAGGCAACGCTCTGGCTAGTGGGCCTCTCCGGCGAAACCAATAGCACATACCGATATGGTGATTGCGGAAACTCGTATATTCTTCTTCTTCCTCGCTTTCGTTTGTGTTTATTTGTATCTACGCTATCTACGTCCCGCAACCCCTACATATATTCCCGTTCTGTCGGACGTCGTCGCCGCCTCAGTCCAGCAGATTTATTCAAAACGTAATCCAACACCGCAGCGATATCTATCTCAAGTAGACTTGTGAGAAACTCAACGTAGCTGTCATCGTTGATAGAAAGCACAAGCTCTTTGACCTTGACTGATTTCTCCTCCTTCGGAGCAGCCTGTGGCCACATGCTTGCCGTGGCAAAGCCAGGCAAACCTTGTTAATGGTACGACGTTGCCACTCTCACCCTCATGTGAAGTAAAAATTAATCCGTGTATTGCGTTCCGGAAGCACGATGCGCTGGGATCCTGGTGTACTCAACCTCGATAACACAACTTCTAGAAAAAGGCTTTAAGCGAAGACCAAGTACTACTTAGTTCTGCCAAGAAATGAGAAGCTCAGAATTTCAGCCCGAGGTCGTAGTATAGACTGTATATCTGACCAGCTTGTACACAACGAGAGTATAATAATATCCACTAGGCCTTGGAAGCCGTTCACCTCGTGAAATTGTACCCTTCTTTAGCCTGGTCCACAATAAAATAAAGTACATCTTTGTTAACGGCTACTTCATCATGACACCTCTGTCCAAGGGGAAATGTTAACACAATGTACAGCGTAGCTTTCACAATGTAGCTTTCATAGTGGTACAAGAAATTCAACGGGAGTCACTTAAAAGTGGCCATCAGCAAGATAATAACGTTCTTATTTTCAGATTGACTCACATCAGTAAACGACCGCAAGCTTTGGTTGCATACCGCATGTAAGTACTTTCCACCGATAGTTACGGCGTCTGACTGCCCCAATGGGTCGTTTTCAACTGTCAGCCGTTGAACGTCTTCCTTGCTAAGATAGTAACGTAGAAGCATTTCACGCTCTTCACATGTTTGTTGAATGCGGAGAAGTAGTTTTGCCAGAACAAGCTTTTCCCCCATAGCTTCCTTGTACTCTTGCAAGATATCATCTAATGAGCGGAGACCAGGGACAGGAGACAAGGCCTTGTGATATTGGATATTGGAGTAAGAATGGGTTTCACATTGAGAAGGGATAACAAACCATAATATTGTCATCCGCAGATGAAGAGCGAGTGGGTTGCATATTACAAGGTGGAGTGGTAATGACAGCAGGCGGTTTCTCCCCTGGGCCTAGCTTGAAAGTTGACCAAGGGTATGGATGTGGCAACGTGGTGCAAGACATAACGAACGGTGAAGCGGCGAATACGTGGCAGGACCCTCTGGCGGAGATTGATTATGACGGAATGTATATATATTTGCGTATCTTGATAACTCGGGTAGTGCCGACTCCGCATAAAAAGTTACCAAGCCGCCAGTGTGGCAGAGTTGTGTGAGAAAGATCTAGATACATCTAAGATCTGACCACTCGCCAACTCGCCAAAGGGGTTAGGCCTTGCTTAGATCGTAAAGGATGAATGCCATGGAGGGTCATTGTCAGGACTTGAAGTTTGAAGGGGCACACGACAGGGAGATACGAGAAGACGGATATATACATCAAATTAAAGGATCAAGTGCTTGATGGTTTTTGTTCGTGCAGAACCGTTTAAACAGGCTGCAGAAGTTATTGAGAAGCCGCAAAAGGAAAAATACAGTATTTTCTGGGTTTAAAATATAGCACAGCATTTTAAAGCACGCTCGCATGGTGAGATCCCATTACGCTAATCAATCGGCACAGCTGTGCCGAAGCGCTGCATCGGAACCGGGATCATAGATTCGAAACCACGGAGGATCACCAGAATAGGCCAAGTGATCTTGCAAGCAACTTGCACAACGGGGTTAAACAAATCTAGTACGGATCCAGATGTGGTCCTAAATGGGAAGCTCTACCCTCACGTTTAGGACCGCATTAAATGCATCACTAAATCTGTTCAACCCCGTTGTGTTGAGATTGTCGCATCTCGGAGGCAGCCAGTAGTTCCTTGTTCTCGCAAACGTTGCTCAGTGGGCTCACGCTAGTCACAGGTACTACTTGATGTCTAACTTCCAACTTCCAACGAAGACATGTGTTTGTGGTCGCACATTCACTGACCCGGGAGGTTTTACCAGACACGAGAGGAGCTGCCGCAAGGGCAAGAAGAGACTGTCCAGTGCCCTTGCTAAGGCAAAGGAAGTTTACCAAGTCAAAAAGGCCAAAATATCACTCTCAAGGTCCAGAAACGCACTGGATGAGGATGCAAATGCCATTGGTGGCAGCCGGAGCGAGTTGGGTCCGGCGAGTGGTGGCGCTGATGCCAACCGACAGGCACGCTTTCACTGAATATTTACTTTGAAGTGTCTGAAAATACAAATACATATTTTGCAGAACGTCCCCCCCTTTTCATGCGAACATCAGCAATCTGTGGTCGAAGCTGACGACAACACTGACGAACGGGACAATGCTGCTGGTCGTTTCGAGGTACGCAGTTGTTGTTTCGAACATGTTCCTCAATTATGCTGAATATATGTAGGGCGATCTACCTTTAGCGTTACGTCGGCCTCGCAGAGTTCGCCGCCTACCACTGCGCTTTCGGCACACGTCACCTGAGCCGCTACAACCTCTCCCTCCTCCTGAGTTATCTACGCCGGATTCATGCGTATCAATGGAAGGAGGGACTCGTCACCAAGGTGACTGTGAAGGCGAGACTCGCTTAGGAGTGAAGGACACGCAACCCACTGGCCCATCTACTTCATTTCCGTCTACGTCCCATCGGTTACTCAAGAGATTCAAGACGTTGATGAATAAATTTAGTTTGTTCCGTGTCTATGCTACGGAGAGTCTTCCCTTGCACGATCCGGACAACCCATCTTCAATAGAATACCCACCGCAGTCATCCGTTCAAGACATTCAGCACCCAGAGAAGAAAAATTCCTTTTATCCTTACCCAAATGAGAGCGCAATGCGCTTAGGAGACTGGTACTGGAATCATGGAGCCCAGAAATCAAGAGAAGACTTCAAGCAGCTCCTTAATGTTATCAGGGACCCCATGTTCAATGTCGCCGATCTAGATGGGGTCGCATGGGATTCCGTTGACAAAGAACTGGCTAATGATCACAATTCTAATGCGGGTTCGGATGTTCCAGAGTGGTTGAGTAGTGAACGTGGCTGGAAATCCTCTCCCATCACCATTTCCGTTCCCTTTCACAGCCGCTCAGCCAATCCAGGGCCCAAGTCCTATACCGTACAAGATTTCTATCACCGGTCTCTTATATCGATCCTAGAGGAGAAGGTCACAGATGCTGTCCAAGCTATGCATTTTCACTACGAGCCCTACGAATTACTCTGGCATCCACCTCACAGGGAACACGACATAAAGGTGTACGGTGAACTTTTTACCTCTAGTGCATTTCTCGATGCCCATAGAGAATTGCAAGAATTACCTCCGGAACCTGGTTGTGAACTACCTCGCTGTGTTGCCGCATTCATGTTCTGGTCGGACGCGACGCAGCTCTCCACGTTCGGTAACGCAAAACTATGGCCGCTTTATGTCTATTTTGGAAATGAATCTAAATATCGTCGATGTCAGCCATCAAACAACTCCTGTTCTCACGCCGCTTATTTCCAAACGGTTGAGTATTCATGCTCTTGCATTCTCGTGCCCAGTGATTTCTTACTAATTGGCTGTTGCACTGGCAGCTTCCCGACGCATTCAAAGACTTTGTTATGGACCATTCTGGTGGGAAGAGTCTGAGTGACGTACTTATGACCCATTGTCATAGAGAGTTTTTCCATGAACAGTGGAAGGTACTGCTTGACGAGGAATTTATCGAGGCATATAAGCACGGTATCGTAATCACCTGTTGTGATGGCATGAGACGCCGCTTCTATCCGCGGATTTTCACCTATTCTGCTGATTATCCGGAGAAGTGAGCCTCATACGACAGCATTTTACGAACCATACTGATTTTTCTTTCTTTACAGAGTCCTTATAGCGTCTATTCGTAACCTCGGCGGCTGTCCTTGTCCTCGCTGTAGGGTTGTAATGGGTGAGGTCCCAAATCTCGCCACTGCGAAAGATATGCAAGATCGAGAACTACTTGCTCGCAAGGATAATCATGAACGTGTCGAAATGATACGAACGGCGCGGGATCTGATTTATGAAAGCAACTATGCAATTACGACACCTCAAGTTGAGGCCCTTCTCAAATCCGAATCACTAGTCCCAACACTAGTAAGAATGTTTTTAATACGAATACGAAATTGGTTAATGTTCTGAGCCTTTCATCTTGCAGAATGCGTTCTCGGACAAGTTGTATCCATTAGGTTTCAATCTCTTTCTCATGTTGGTGGTAGACCTACTCCACGAATTTGAGCTGGGAGTTTGGAAAGCTATCCTCACTCACCTTCTTCGTATGCTAGAATCCAGTGAAGAGAGCAAGATACACGAGCTTGATCGCAGGTATACACCTTTTTCGAGCTGTTTAGAACCATTTTCTTGCATTTACTAATGCTTAGCACATTCAACAGATACCGCCAAGTCCCGACGTTTGGACGCGATACCATCCGTCGTTTTTCCCGCAATGTATCAGAAATGAAAAGGACTGCTGCCTATGACTTTGAGGATATCCTGCAGGTTAGGAATTCGAGTGATTACTTTTGCTTATCCTGATATTCAATCCAGTGTGCAATGCCGGTTTTTGATGGATTATTTGCGGAACCGCACAATTCGTCCGTATTGAAGTTGCTTTTCATCCTTTGTCATTGGCATGGACTCACAAAACTTCGGATGCACACTGACGACACTCTTCAAATAATGGATGATGTCACGGTGTCCTTAGGAAGAGAGCTTCGTGCATTCAGCACCGATACGTGTCCTGCTTTTGCGACTCGCGAGCTCAGGCGTGAAGCAGAATGTCGAGTGCGCCGCCAGAAACGGTCTCAATCACAACTATCATCCGCACGAACGTCAACCCAAACGGCTTCACGTCAGCCAAAAACTCTAAATTTGCAGACATACAAATTGCATGCTCTCGGTGACTACGTGTCTTCCATCAGAAGATATGGGACCACTGATTCCTACTCGACGGAATTGGTACGCAATATGTCAATGGGTTGAATATACTCTTATTAGCATTCATCGTGCAGGGAGAGCGAGAGCATCGGGTTGGAAAAGGAAGATACCTTCGGACCAGTCGCAAAAATGTAATCTATCAGCTGACTCGGATTGAAAGGCGGCAGCTACGCATCCGGCGGATCCGCGAGAGAGCAGATCGGGACGCTACACCTGCGATTTTGCTGGAGCCTATACGTAAGGACCCTAAGGAGCACTACCAGATCGGACAATCGCAGAATTATTCCTTGGACGTCACACTGTTCTGTCAGCAAAATTCTGAAGACCCAGCTGTTAAGGTGAGTGATGCTTCATGTATTCTCCAACTATTTTGCTCACGAGACACAGGACTTGGTGTTCAAGCTCAAGCGCCACCTGCTCCCTCGTATCACAGCAATCCATGGGCTGGCTCAGAACTCCGAACTTAGTAGTGAATCAAACCCAACCCTTTCTGCTGGGTTAGAAGATGGTTTTAGTGCGTTACCCCCCAACTTGAGTCATGTCATACTCAAAAACAATCGCATCTACCGACATCACGTCCTGCGGATCAACTATACGACCTACGATGTTCGCCATGCCCACGATGTGTTCAATCCAAACACTGAGCACCGTGACATCATGATGCTCCACCGCCCGGAATCCAACGAAGATCACGATCGATTTTGTTTTGCTAGGATCATTCAAATATATCATGCTAACGTTCAATATGTTGGGCCAGGGATGAAAGACTATTCGCCTCGACGGATAGATTTCTTGCATGTACGGTGGTTTGAACGCGTCCCAGAACAAGATCTGCATGGCCTCGAAGCTTTGAGGCTTGTCCAGACGGACGACCCTACATCTTTCGATTTTGTGGATCCCGCGGACATAGTGAGGGGCTGCCACCTCATACCTGCATTCAGGCATGGGACACTCTGCAGAGAACAGAGTGCATTGGATCACATCGTGCGAGGTTCAGAGGACTGGAAGTACTACTATGTTAACAGGTAGGTTGGACCCACTCACGTTCAGTCACTTAGTCGCTCACGTAGGTAAAGATTCGTAGACCGTGATATGTTGCTCAGGTTCCACTGGGGCCTCGGCATTGGGCATACATACTCACATCTCCCAAGTTCATCAGACAAGAACCAGCCAGTCATTATGGCCGTCGGTGACAATTTCGCAGACGCCACACCATCACCTTCTTCCGCTCCTGTTTCGCGTCAGTCCCAAGCTCATGCTGGAGGTACTACGGGAATGATTATGGATCATCCCGCTGAGTTTGTACTTCCTCAGTGGGATCATGGCTCCGAGTCGGACCTAGAGCGGGAAGTAGTAGATTCTGAGTCTTCCTCTGAAGAAGACCCTGATATCGAGACTATGTACGCTCTATGTGATGATGGTACTGACTCCGACCATTGAATTTCAATGCTAATTTGTGTACCCAGTTTGTGAATTGAGCATCAACTGCCACACAATATTTGTCTTCTCACTGCGGCATCTCTTTCCTGAACTTTCGACCTACCGGTTGAGGCGACTTTCGCTGATATCAACAACGAGGTTCCCGTTTTTCCGTGTTGACCACCAAGCCCTTACTCTCAGTGCCTGCGAAAATCCTCCCGAGAGCTGTGTCACCTTTCGCTAATGACTTGCTCAAGATATGACGCTCCATTCTATCAAATACTAGTCATTGCTCTCATTTGCGTCCAACGGCTCTGACCAATTCTGCCATGCAAGGGCATCAGGAAGACTGCGGCAACGACACACGACACACGACACACGACACACGACACACGACATACGACACACGACACACGACACACGACACGCCCTCACCTTCACTCTCACTAGCGCTTTCACCCGCTCCTTCAGCTGCGCCCTCGCCCTCGCCCAGCCCACGCCCTCATCTCGCCTCGCCTGTCCTTACGCGCGCCCTCACCCTCGCCCTCATGCACTTGTGCCCTCAGCTGCGCCTCCATCTCGCACCCCTTGCTTCGCCCGCACCTGTGTAGTCGTGCCCTCACCCTTGCTCAACCGCTTGTTCTGGCATCGCCTCGCTCTCACCGCCCTCACCTCACCTCTTGCCTCTTCCCTCACTCGTTCTCGCTTCCCCCGCCTTTCCTACCGCACCTCAGAGCGCGATCACCCTCGTCTTCCACTTCTGTGGTATTCAGATTTTTGGCCCTGAGGATGCCTCGGAGAACGACACGGTTGACAATGTTAGGGAACATCACGGGTATACCCGCGAGTGTTTCCGGCATGACCCATACCCCTACCTGCGACTAAATCCGTACCCGCTCCAAGGGTACGGGTTTACATGCGGGTCCATAGTCCCCTAGGCAACCCTCGACGGGTTGTTGAGCAGATTGGTGAGTTTTTATTTTATTTATTTTTATTTTTTTACAGTATGCCCCGACCTCGACCTCACCCTTGTGTTGCAAGAAAGCGACGACGACGACGACGACGACAGTGCGATTATCGCGCAGTGGTGGTCGTGATCGTTTGTCTCGTTGCTCTTCTCCCTCTCCTCCCGTTCCACCCTCGCCCTTGGCCCCACCTCGTGTTTCAACGAACGCGATGGCGATGACAACGACAGTGCGTTTATCGCGTGGTGGTTGTCATCATCGTCTCGCTCGCTCTCTCCCTTTCCGTCCTGTCCCACCTCACCTGCAACGAACACGACGACGACGATGGAGATGTCAGTGCGATGACGACACCACCTCTACCTGTCGCCCTCACCTCCACCCTCGCGCCGCAACGAACACGACGACGACGATGTCAGCGCGATGACGACGCGGTGACATCGTCGTCTTCGTCTTCGTCGTCTTACTATCCCCTTCCTCTCCCTCTCAACCCACACTCGCGCTGCAACGAACACGACTACGACGACTACGACGATGTCAGTGCGATGACGAACGCGGCGACATTGTCGTCATCGTCATCGTCGTCACGTTTCCTCCCTCTCTCGGCCCACCCCCGCCTCTACCTGTCGCCCTCGCCTCGACCCTCGCCCCACAACGAACACAATGACGACGACGACGACATCAGCACGATGATGACACGATGACATTGTCGTCACCGTCATCGCTCACCCTCACGCCGCAACGAACACGACAACGACGACAATTGAACGAGGACATCAGTGCAATGACGATGTGATGATGTCGTCGTCTTCGTCTTCGTCTTCGTCGTCTTGTCCCTTCCCTCTCTCTCTCGGCCCACCCCGCCCCCACACTGCCACTATGGTTTGAAACTGATACACGGGTTCAACCCATACTCGTGATGCTTGCCTAATACTAGTTGTGCAGACTGTAGTATTCAGCATTTTCATGTTTGCTCAAATATTCAATTCTTTCAATTTACAATGACTGGATTGGAAGTTCAACACCTTCAAAGGCATGCTGAAGAATCATTATTTCATTGCAATTATACTCATTACTAGTACTTGATTTCTTATGCCCACTTCAGTGTTTGGTGGCTACTACTACTACATCCCACAGAGGTCACTGATGTGCCCAGGTTCTGTTGGTTTATTTGTGGTGCTGCCAAGTTCCAGATCACATTAATTGGGGGCCATACTATCATAAGTGGGGCATTTCTCTTGCCCTTGGTGTCCGATATTCCCTTCAACTTGGGGTGCTCTCATTTTGCCTTTTACCTAACAAGCCCTGCAAACACATGCTCATCTTCTAGAGACTCTATCTCAGCTCTGAAACTCTTCCTGTAGTCAAGCCTGATGGCACACAGTGTGTGAAATGGAATGAAGCCATCAAACTTGTCTGCAATAATCTAGCCACTTTTGCCAATCTTCATAGTGCCCAGCTGCATTCATCCTCATTTATATGGATGCATTGTTTGGCGCTCTATAATAACTGTCACTGGCACAGACTCATTCCTTTGTTTGTTGTGTTCTTGTTTCCTTGTTAGCACTTTCCAGTCAAGGTCTTCTATCATGAAATTATTCCCAGGCATCTTGATATAACTCATACTGTTGATGATTTAATAATGCCATACATTTGAGTATAGTCTCATCTAATTAGAAATGCAGTCTGGAGTAAATCAGATAATATATCTGTAATAATGATACAATAATTACAAGCCATGACAGTACTCATGGATAATGTCTTACATTTGTTGGCAGACACTGTAGTATAGCCCCATCTACTATCATTAAGAATGCAGTCTGGAATAAATCAGATAATATATTTGTAATGATGATATAATGATTACAAGTGTTGATGGTATTCATGGAATGATCACTTTACTTGATATTACATTACAATTGCTTAGCAACAAAAAATCATAGTGGTATTCACTGGGAGTATATGATACTCTGTTTTCATTCTGCTATTACACTGATAATGATTATCTTTGCTTATTATTGATGGCCAATAAAACTGGCATTTATTCCATTTTTATTTCTTTACTCTTGACCATCAATGACAAGCAAAGGTAATCATTATCAATGTAATAGCAGAATGAAAGCAGAGTATCATATACTCCCAGTGAATACCACCATGATTTTTTGTCGCTCAGCAATTGTAATGCAATATTAAGTAAAGTGATTATTCCATGAATACCATCATCACTTGTAATTATTATATCATCATTACAAATATATTATCTGATTTATTCCAGACTGCATTTCTAATGATAGTAGATGAGACTATACTAAAATGTCTACCAACAAATGTAAGACATTATCAAATCATTAACAGTATGAGTAGTTGTTGACAAGGCTATATATACTATTCTTACAGTTATATCAAGATGCTAAGTTATGATTATTTATAACTGGGAATATCAGCTCCTCCCCAATTTCCTGATGTG
>JBBPTK010000334.1:0-17477 GCA_038094135.1 Spongiforma cf. squarepantsii
CACACAATTCCCAATTGGTATTCACTCGTGGGTTCTCGACCGAGTGTAGATTCTCAGGATGGCAGCCTTTCCCTTAGCACATAACCCACAGACTACTTTTTATGGAGTCGAACATTATTTTTCCACAGTAGCCACCCAGCTTCCACAGCATCGGAGAACACATGCCAACCACAGCTGCGTGACACGTACGTTAATTTCCATTAAACCAAAACGACAGGAAAAGGTTTTCCCATGACACAGCCTGAGGCTATCCTACTCCACATCGTACTGGATGCCAGGTACCTTTCCCCCACTACTTTCCTTCCACCTTTCCAAATCTGCCCAATTAGCATGTATGCAACCCCATTCGCGATCCTTCCATAAATTTCCTGCCTCTGCATACTTACTTGCACACGCACTGCCACGTACACCATCTGCAATTCAGACGTTCACCGTCAAGTTTCCTCTCCCTCCTCTCCGCCCGCTGGAGTCTAACGCGGACATGAACGCACGTTCGCTATAAACTTCCCCACCCACCCACTACTCGCGTAACAGCGGGTTCGTGCATCATAGGGTTATGGACTCTGGCGCACCCATCTCACACGTCTCTTGGATCACTGTACAAATGTGCTGTTTGAGCCGTAATATTGTACTAGCACCTCCGCCTATGTAGTTTATGTATTGTACTCGTGTTTACACAGATAAAATTCACCCCATTACATCCTCCCTCCTCTTACGCTTGTACCAGTGCAACCGTGACCTCGTAGCCGTTCAATGGCCCTATGCGCCTTACGGACGCCGAACCTGCGCATAGCATGCTGCCCCATTCTCCACTGTTTACAAGAATCCGGAGATTCATTCACTCTGGAAGTGCTCTGCGGTCCCAAATCAGGTCGAGCGAGAAGGAAAAGATACCATGATTTGTATCATTACTATCGATACTCAGCGCTTAGCACGGGCGTCACGAGGCCTGGGACCAGCGGAGTAGCAGATAAGCCAAGTCCCACGATTGCGATAAGATTCGAGTCACTTGAGGGTTGGAAGCGCATCATAGTGAATGACTTTCAATAGGAGGCCCTAGAGTATCCAAGTGCATAAACACTTAATAAACACGACGCAACGTGCAGCAGTCAGTAGAACATACAATCTGGAAAGTAAATCAAGGAAAGAAAAAAAAGTAACACTAGACAAGTCTGAAGTGGTAAACAATAAGCATATACATGCATGGACGTCATTGGCCCCACATGCCAGCATTGGACTGTTCATCGCCCTCTTACTAGGGGAATCCTTGTTAGTTTCTTTTCCTCCGTTTATTGATCTGATTCGATTGACGTTGTAAAGCCGGAGCTTGACATTTTTCAATCTCAGCTATTTCGACTATGCAGACAGAAACGACTTCACAACATTTCATATACTTCTCATCAAATCAAACACTCCCTGAATCAAGAAAAATCATCAGATTCTCCGACATGGTTATGATATCTGACGCCCACCCACTTGTCTCAAGGTGGCAACTTTGACACAAGAGCCTTATGGGTCGTGCTGCATGCATTGATAGTTGAGTAATGGCCTTCTCTGTTTGTTCAAGAACCAACCATACAAAATGCAGCAGATTATGAGCGAACTTGCTAAGCATCAGCCTCCGACCTCGAGAATTTAGTCAACCGGAACTCAGTCCAGTTTTTCACGCGCGTGGGTTGGGACTAAGTCTGAAGATACAAGTATACCCACAGCCTTCCATACCTCTTCCTCGTTGTATTAGTATCTCGTACAGATCAGAGTATAGGTAAAACAACATTCAACTTCCCGACAATCCCACAAGACTGATGTGGCCCTACATAACCAGATACGATCATGTTCCGGCGGCGCTAAATTACATGCGCTCTGATGCTCAATTCATTCCGTATTGCGATCAAGCCAATCAGGAAATGAGGCAGGTGTGTCGGAGGGTCGACCTTGCATCCTTGTAGTTGCAAAGGAATATTCTTATTTGTCGAACCACACAGCTCTCCAGAAAATACATAGCTCGATTAGGGTTAGTGTTTGCAATAAAAATGATGTTTCCTTTCATTCCGAATATGAGGTTCACCTGGTCCCCTCCGCTCTTGGAGGCGCTCTTCAGACACTGAGTTTCCTGGAAAGAGAAAGTCCCGGAGCCTCTCCGTGGCCAGATCAACGAATGGAGCGGCGCGAGAGTAATTCGATTTGTGTAGGTTAACCTTACTTATGTCACATACTTATTTTCACTGTCTAGCCTAGGGCACAATCCTTAGCGCTGCAGAACACGGCACAGCTTATTACGTTAGTCGGATTACTCGATCAAATGATTCAGATCAACTAAAACTCTCGTCATATTTTGGCACGTCACTCCCAGACACCCCGTACAATATCGCCTACTGCATCATTAATCGTGAAAAAAAAAGGTGAAGCAAAGTACAGCGAACCCGCAGCTTGGCCATAATTGGAAGATTATGTAAATCATATGTCAACTTACAAAGAGATTGTCCGAACTCCGAAGCCGATCCCTACAAAACAAGGAAGCAAAATAAGTCTTACAGATGTCAAAGCCTTGTGTTCTACGGAGGTAAACCGCTTGTTGTCAAGATACCCGACCCTGCATAGATACTTCCGCCTTTCCTCCTGCGATGAGCGTACCATTGAATACGGCCACCTTGATTGTACAGCCTCCACCCATACTAGTGGACCACTCTTTGCATCGCCCAAGTCAAAACCCTCTTGCAAATCGCTCCGACGTTCCAACTACAGTTCTTTTGAATTCACCACCTTGGAGTGTTGGCCTAGGCAGCTCTTCCATTCCGTTATCTCCTGTGGTTCATTGTCAACGCCTAGCTCTTCAGCTACGCTGCCGAGATTACGTCAAGGAGATCCTGGACGAATGTACGGAAGAGTGGGAGAGTTTAATCAGTCACCCATACACTCAGGACCTGGCCAGCGGTGTTGCCCCTCTGAATGGCTTTCGTCACTTTTTGATTGTAAGTTGGCGAATACCGTTTTCTAGTCACGTTTTCTAACACATTCCACAGCAAGACACTAAATATTACAAGACCTTTTATCTGACTAGGATGATCTCGATCTCGAGGACAGGGAGTACCGAGGAGACGGAGGAAATCGAAGCAATATATCGCAAGGGCGAATATGCTGTTTTTATGGCTCAAGATGAGTGCACAACTAGGCTAGGTGTTGCAGAGAACGTCGTCTCCGATGAACCAGATTCGAGACCACTCGAGGATCTTAACCACTCTGCTGCATCCGTGGCAGACACGGGAGATTACCTGGAGTATGTTTCTTGGAGTGTTTTGCAATCAAAACTTCAACTAACTTCCACTATTATGTATTCAGCCTGATGATCAATCTATTACCTGGTATTCTGGTAAGCTCTCGACGTAGTTTTAATCAATATGACCGTTGACGTCTCTCAGTCTTACAGCCGTCTCACTAAGAATTTGCTGAAGGATCCGGACACCGTGAGGAGTACGTGATTCCTGTCATTTATCAAATGAATGATTCCAATTGACTCGTTTCAGATACCGTGTACTTTACTCACTTCATCGAGCCATATTCCCAGAACCCGATTCGAAAACACTTGTGTACGTACACATTTCCTTGACTCATTCAGACCATTGATACTGAGGTCGGGTAATATCAGTGTACATTAACACTCACATCGCTAGTCTCTCGCGAGAGGAGAGAAGCAGGCGGTGGGAGGGTTGGATCCACAACTTCAAGCGTGGGTGCCTATATGAGAAGAAATTTTTCAGCCTCGGGATGTCAGGTTTTCCTGTTTATGAGATTGTTGGTGAGGGGACCTACAGGATTCGCAGCTATCGCCGAGGCCATTTGTATCTTGTTTGCAACGGTCCTTCCTCGGTGGCTATTCAGGAGACCAATCCTGGGGAAGAAGGTGAAGTAAGTGATGGAGCTCGTTCTTCGACGGCAGATGATACTGACCCCAGCCACAGTGGAAGCTGACGAATAGCCCAGATGGATACATAATCGAAAACGTTGCACACAGATGTTTCTTGGGTGTATCGATTAGAGACCCGCACGAGCGAGTCCATGAAGTCTACGTCTCGTCAGAAGAACAGCGATGGTCGATTAACCCCGTCGAGATCAGGGGACCCTCTAAGGCATACCAGTAAGGTCGCTATGTCAGTTGTCCGCATCGCAGCTAATGTCATGTGGTAGATTGTTGGTTTCGACAAGGATACAATTTGCGCTGGATGCTGAGGTGGGTGATCAAAAGGTATGGGATTATGGGGCATTGCTGTGTGAACCTCAGTTTTCACACTTATTGGTCACAGGTTGCCGTCAGATACAGCACACAATTTCCAATTAGTACTCAGTCATGGGTACTCGACCGGGTGTAGGTTCTCAGGATGGCGCGGCCTCTCCCTCAGCACATAACTCACAGACTACTTTTTATGGAGTCAATTGTTATTTTTACACAAGCCAGAATGTCACCCAGGGTGGTGGCTACACAACGTTCAGCTCCTACAGCATTGGAGAGCACATTGTACTATGTATGTACATATGTAGTAGTAATCGGCCACATCTACCGTGCCATGTACGTTATGTACATAATTTCTATAGGAAAAATCTTCCACTTGACACAGCCTGAAGCTTGTATCTGGGATCGTACAGGGTGCCTGGCACCTGTCCCTTGTCTTTTTCCCCACTTCCCAATCTGCCCAAGTAGCATGTACACAGTCCAAACCGATTCACAGGCCCCCAACGACTTTCCTGCCCCCGCTTGCGCAGCCACTACCTCGTATGCCGTATCTGTAGTTCCTCGCCAAGTTTTCTCTCTTCTCCGCCCTGCTCTCCGCTTGGCGTCCGATGCGGACATGAACCCACATGAGCCATAAACTTTCCCGCCCACCCATTTGCACTGGTAAGGGTCATGAACTCGCACGTGTGACGTGGATGTACGGATCCATCTCCCATGCGGCCACGCCTCCTGGATCCCTGCCTGGATGGCCCCACCCGAAATTTGAAGTCAAGTCTCACAATCTCAATAGGACCCGCACTTTTTGAGGACGTAAAAAAGGTCGGAAGTGGATCAGAGTAGATGACGTTCAGCAAAAGGCCTTAGAGTAGTCACGAGTATGAATACCGATAAATACGACACGTAGAGTAAGTAGAAATGTATCTAAGAAAAAAAAAGCAGCACTAAAGATAAGTCTGAACACAGTAAACTGTAAGCAGACATGATACATACGAGAGCGCTATACCACACATGATGACCAGCAACCATCGATCAAAGCACATCCACAGTCCTTACGCTCTCGATCAGCGTGTTCAACACCGCAGACGTGATTTCCGTGAGCTGCACCCTGATCAGGCAATCCGCCGCGACCCTCTTGTAAGCTTTGCACGAGCTGGGAGGAGCGAGCAACAGTGCACCGAACGGCTCCTTCAGTCGAGCAATGACTTTGAGGGCTTTCATGTACTTGTCGTCTTGCGACGCCTCCGGCGATGGAGGGGGTGAGTCCGACATAGGAAGTGACCCAGCCGCCCACTGGCCGATCGACCAACCCAACGAAGCGGCACGGTTAAGAATCGACGCCTGTTGTGATGGCTGAGACGTTGGGGCGGTATTCGAACGACTAGTGAGGGAGGAGAGAGGTCCACTAATTGAAGGAAGAGGGTCATCAATATTTTCTGGTTCTTTGGACACTATCTCCTCGCCATGTTCTCCGGGCACAAGAAAGTCAATCCAAGGGTGAACGACGTAGAGGGAATCAAATTTGGATAGATTTTGCCTGGTTTGGATCTTGACGATCCCGAGAACATCAGAATATCCACAAAAACCATTTTCTAGCCTGTCGCGCGAAGCTCGCAATGACTGGAGCTTGAACATGAGGCATGGAAGCTCCATCCGCTGTTCTCTGAATTGAACCGTGGGAAGGTTCATAAGCTGGTCAAACAGTTCCATGACCAATGTCGGATCGAGCGAAGTTGATTGCAACGCAGTTAGCTTGGCATCCATTTCAGCATTGACAATCTTCGGGATGTGTGTTGCGGGTGAATACCAGAAAACAGAAATATGAGCCGGAAGGCAGGTATGGAAAGTGCCAGATTCGCCAGTCCACGCAAGGATGCTCGTGTCTGTCGAGCTTGTGACTAGTTTTGCCAACAGGCGCCCTAGCGCCTTGTCCAACTCTCCATAAGTAATCGTCAAGGGGGTAGAAAATATGCCAAGCAGGGAGTAGGCCACATCTTCGAGGAATTCTGCATTTCTTCTCGAAGCTAGACACAGCTTGATACGGATGTCATCTAATCCAGGTTGAAGTGCCATCAAGGTCTGTGATGAAATTCCTGTCGCCTCCTCCATCTCCGAGATAATTTCAGGTGCGTCCTTGTGGTTGGGAATGTCGAGGTCCATGTACAGCTTCCAGTCTTCGGTGTAGAATCGTACGACCCTCGAGGCACGATACTCCTGGAATGTCCAGGCACGAGAGTTCCAAATACTCTCGACAAGGTCGCCCCGCCGCGCTGGAGAGCGAACGCCGCGGAGGAACACGATAGTCAATGCTGAACCCTCATACCACCTAAACATCGCAACGATCGCTTCCTGGAGTACAGAATGCTTTTCCTTGTCTATGCAGCATGTGTCACTCCAGGCCCAGTTATATCCAGCCTCTCGTGCGATTTTGCAGAACATCTGAAGTTTGTGATGCGTAGGAGATTCGTTGAGCTGGTACACGGTGATGGGAACAACTTGGTCGAACGTTGCGAACGTTGGTTCGTTCGCTTCCCATGTATGCGAAAACATGGCATACTGATAGAACTTCGCAACTTCTTGTTTGATACGGGCAGCGCCAATATCTGTGGCCGCAGACAAGACGAGCTCGGTGAACAGTGGAGTTGATGTGAATGTATCTTTTTGTTGAGATTTGTCGCAGAGCTGGCCAGATGTCGTGTTGATAAGCACGTGAGGTGATCGCTCAGTGGCGGATTTAATAGCTCCTTGGATAGTCTTTTTCACCTTCGTACACTGGTCTCCGCGAGCTGTCAAAGATGATTAGTAGATAAACTTGAGCAGGGAATCACATTTCTCACAACGAATGGCCGGATCGAGTGACTGTGACATCGTCAAGAGCAATGTATTGAAAGCATTCAACATTTCCGTATGGTCTCCAGCACCGCGCAATGCCATATACCTCCTTTCATGACCCTGCGGACAGGATGGGTCGAGTCGGATTATCTGAGAGATCTCCATTAACGACAACACTCAGGGTCAGGGAAGAAGAATGAACACGATACCTCATCTGCGTCATTCAACGCATCCCTCCACGACTTCTTTGCGATATGTGCCTTGCACCGTTTGTCCAACAGTTCTTTGTGGAATATGGGATCCAAATCGAGGGACAAAGCAGTGGAATAATTGAAGGTGGTTTCATCAGAGTTCTGCGCAACCACCGCATCATCCCCAAGCTGATCCAGCCTACCATAGCGCCGACCTCGGAAGTCTGGTGGAAAATAGTTAACCAAGCGTTCCTCTCACCAACCTAGTTTCTTACCCGAGGCCAATTGCATCCCATTATTGGGTATCTCACTCCGTGGCACTGCAGCATCCGATACACAGTCGTTCATTTGAAGACATTCGCATAACATGCGATAAATAGTGAACGAAGGCACGTCGAACTGGAGAATTGAACAATTGGCCATGGAAAAATGAAGATACAGGGAATAAACTCACACTGCAGCCGGGTACAAGAGTATTTGTCCATGAACCGTTCGACAATTTTGCTCTTGCCCATTCTTTCAATACTTTTTCAACGTCCCGTGACGATGATGGGTCGAGTAACATCACCTGATAACTCAGGGTCAACTAGACCAGACCGACAGTATAAGTAAATGACATACTTGGTTCGCATCGCAGAAAGCCTCCTGCCACGAGCCCTTTATCGTAAATATCGTGCCCCGTTTGACGAGGATGCCTGGTGGAACGACGGAATGAAGTGACAATGCCAACGTGTAGAATGCAATCGCATCATCGAACTGTCCGGCGTCTGCTGCCGCATCACCGGAGCTCGTTAGCTTCTCGGCACAACGTTGGTTGAAGTCTGCAAAGACATTGACGATTTGACATTCTAGATGGTATAAAACACATTACCCTGAAGCCATGTAGTCCACTCGCGTTCTACATCCGTCTGATTTGCAACTTCGCTTCTTTTTTCTTGCAGACATTCAGATGCACCAATGATACAGTTGGTTATTTTGGGATGTTCGCATGCAACTCTACATATCGAAACTCTCGCAACAACGAACTCAAGACAAGGTTGTCAGGCCCAAGGTAGATAGTAAAGAAAAAGAAAGCTCACCTTATCGATCATTCGGAGTAAGGACTTCGCCCCCTCTTGTATGCGATCAGCAGTATAGAGGGCTTCACAAAGACGCTGCTCGATTTTTATATTGAGGTCGTCGAACTTCCAGCCCGTGATCTATTGTGACCATGCTTACTATCGACGCGTCATGAAATGGGAATGAAACTTACCAATGAAATGACTGTGAGGGGACCCCCCACGTAGTTGTTTAACTGAGCTCGTGCACGCTCAAAAGATTGTATCGCATCCTCGTAATTTCTGTTCTCGATACAGAATTCTCCGCTAAGAAGATGCATATACGCCTGCACAAATATGAGATGGCGTGCTCGATAAGTGTTATAACGTTGTGCACATACCTGGACAACGTAACAGATCGAATGCAAGGGAACCTTGCCGATGAGATCGTTCACACGTGATAATGCGACGCTATGTTTTCCGGCAATGAACATGATGATGGCCTAAGCAAGATGCGTAAACGAGGGGAAACCAGATTCGAGAGGCGAATTACAGACCTTGAATAGAAGCAAAAAGCTGACATGCCTAGGGAAGTGATCAATTGCGATGTCGCACACCCGATCCGCGTCGTCTGTTTCCCCTTTTCCAGCAAGCGCAACACTCTTGGCAATGTAGCCAAGGCCAGATGGCTGAATGTCCACAGACTTGAGGTTGTCAGCGCCGGTCAATGAAAAAATATAGTAAAAAATACCTTCTGAGCATCATCAATAGCATCATCATACTTTTTCAAGCGTGCTCTGACGAGAGCTCGACAAGCAAGCGCGTGATAATTCTGATTGGAAGCGGAGACTGCCTTGGTGAACAACTCCTCGACATCTTTCATTGGACAGTACTTCCACAGGTCGCAAGTGTGATCATCAATGTTCATGTCGGGCTCTTGAAACGAGTAGTGTAGATTCGACTGGAAAAGGGTCAGTTAAGTGGTGGGATACCAAATAGAACACCTACATGGATACCGTACAGACTTTTGACGGCAAGCTTCCCCTGTTCTCCACCGAGTGCAAGGAATAGATCGTCTGGAGACAGTGCGACAGAACGTATGCCTCGACGCTGTTCTGGCATTTGAGCGAGCCGAGAGTGCGGTGTTGACGTGCTCCAAAAAGACACACTGTGGTCGGTAGAGTAGGCAATGAACTCCCCATGCTTAGGTAGGGCGATGGACGAGAGGAAATTGGAAGCGGGAACTGGCCATTCCGTGATGAGCGAGCCTGTGGATGCTTCGAGTCTCTTGATTCTGTCACCAGACACGACGAAAAGATGGTCGTTGGACCAGAGCAGACCAGCGTTGCGCCATGGAGTCACTCGTACTGGTACATGTACGAGCAAGTAACCATCGTTGCTGTCCCAGACGCGAACGAAATTTTCTGTAGCGGTCGCTATTCGGTCACCTCGAGGCGAGTACTTGGCCGCCTTGACCCGATCCGATCCGTGATCGAAGTCTATTCGGTTAACACCCGTGGGAATATCCCACACAGTGGCTGTACAGCCTCCCGATGCGACCAGCCGGGCCGAGTCAGCCGAAAAATCGACGCAGTGGACGGTTCCGCTCTCTCTGCGCTCGAACACTCGCTGACGAGTCTCAGCGTCCCATACCATCAATATGCTTGGGAGGGTTCCTGCTGCGATCCACTTGCTATCTTTCGAGATGGCTAAGCAATTGATAGTCACTTTCGCTTCCAAGGCTGCCGTTTCTTTACCGTCTTGTGCTTGCCATACCCGAACGTCGCTGGTACCACTCAGGAGATGCTTGCCGTCGCCTGCGAAAGCAACCGCTCCTATATCGGTACGGCCTACAATTATTTCGAGCTCTTTCACAGGGCATTCTTCTACGCACAGGAGTCAGCATCAAGGAGACGACGTCTCGTCACTTCGTACCTTTTTTCATCGATGAGGTGGTCATCTAGCTGAGACACGACGATGCGATGGATAATATGGGGTGTGGTTCGTATTTCTTAATTCCGTCCCATCACCCTCTCATATAGACAGGCCTCGCATACTGAGTTCACGATCTCGTATTTCAGAACGGCTTGCGCCGTGTTCCGAGTAGCCTGCGGAATCGCTCCCTGAATACTGAATAGCACTGCTATGGTGAATGACTGCACATACCGCTGACCACCAACGAAACGTGTTCTGCTTCGCAAAGAAGATTCAGGGACCGATCATACGATACAAAGGAATGCGGTCTGCTTCGCGAAGCCATCGCAGGCGCCGGCCAATAATCGACTGCGCTCAAATGTTCAACCTCACCCCATGCGCGTGCATCTATCTCACCCTGTGAAATCAGTGCTTATTCCCATCCGTTTTTATCCTGATCAAAGTCCCTTGCTCCCTATAATGAACTACCAAGGTCGTTTGCGATATCGGCCATCATTTTGACCATTTCCATGCATCACTAATGGGATCCATGGTTTCAGTCCGGTCCACCCGTGGAAAGACAGGCTTATGCGCCATCCTTCCATTGGCTTGTTGTATGTCCGTTAACTTTTCTAACGCCCGAAGCACTCGATCATCATAAATCCATATGGTCCAGGTGTGTAGCTGGTAGCTGATCTCATCGCAAGTGTCACAATAACGGAAGCACCCAACTGCCGTTCAAATTCTCAAGTCACAAAAAATCATGATGTTCTATTGCAGGACACACCTGCCTCCCTTCTCCACGCAGACTTGTAAATTTAAGGAGTTATGATACATTGATCCGCGATAGGATTTGACGACCTTTCCATGGTAAAGCTTGCACAGCCGATCATTGATGTTTATGTTATCGACACGGCTTCGAACTATGTGCGATTTACCCTCTGGGAACGGGGTAACTCTGACAAAAAATAATTCAAGTTATCCCGTCAAATAATATCCTGAAATTGCGATGAAGGTATCTCCGGTTCCGATCTTTACTTTAAAAAACGTTGCAATGACGAACAACGTGTCGCGTATGATGTCCAACTAGTCTCGAGGACATGCATCAAAATGTGACAGAAACAATAATCGAACCGCTTCGTCGTTCCTTGAATGCAGGCCGGCGGTCGCAGCAAAATCTGCCGATCTGGTGAAGACTGAAACCATGCAAAATGTACTTTTAAAAGGAGGTGAGATTACATATATGAACGGCATGTTGCCATCATAAAGTGGCTGAATTGTGGCCACTTCTCCTATAGCTGTGGTTTGGCATCGCAGTGGAGACCGACTCGATCGCTGAGGTTGGCCGGCATGATGGTTTGATCAACACGCATCGCCATTACGAAGCACCAGAGTTGCCCATTGCCCTGGTATCACGTGGGAACCAACCCTCATGCATCATGCATCCTGCCAAGGGTTCGCATCTCCACACCAACTATGGGCGCGTTCCTTTCGGTGATTACGTGGCATCCACGGCAAGCTTTCTTTTCCTGCCCCTGTTTCCCGGGCCTTTGTCGGCTGTGTTTTTGCGATTTGGTCCATCTGCAAGCAAATGAAAATCCTGAACAAAGCGGCATTGCCACTACTTACTCCTCGTCGTTTGACTCGTCAGTTTGAGCACCCAAAGATGACAACTATACCACCATCCTGATCCTGCTCATCGATCTAGCAACGACTCCGCGGAAGCTCCGGCAAGTGGTTACGACCTCCGAAAAAGCTCAACTTGAAGAAGGTTCTGCCAGTATGACTGGAAACGTCAACTCCAGGCTGTAGTTTAGACCACCGTGTATCACGCCAGGCATGAGCGTGTTCCTTTGGGTTTAGCTGAGACATGCCAGATCCCTTCGCTCTTCATGTCCGACTCACTGTTGCAAGCGGCAGGCATCATCCATAACACAATTCCTCAGCGCTCTCAGCGTGGTGTACCCCTCTCGTGTGAGCAGCAAAAGCAGGTTACGTAGCTGGATGCGCACGTGTTTTGAATCTCTCGTTATTCTTCTCGGGGTTGGTGAGGATGTTCATCGTCCGCATGGGCTCGTTATGCAAAGGGATGTCATCAATACTCGTACCTGTGCGTTAAGCGGCACTCTGGGCTTTCGAGTTAGGGTTTGGTTTGCAATCACCTTCCCAAATTCCGTGCACGTTGCTAAGTTGGAACACATCGCTTGGACAGTATACTTGGTTCGAATCTCGCTCGAGTGAAAGACCACGCCCCCACACCGTGGAGATGTAAGGTACACACAACATCGCGCTACTCTCGCACAACTGCGTCAATTCTTGATGAACGAGACGCTCAGCTTCTGCAGATCTGGGATCAATTGAACATTTGAATGATGCTTGACTCACACTGGAAAACAAAAACGAGCCCTAAAAACAAACCTGGCGATTTGCGAAAGCTCAACGACAAAACTACTTACATTATAACCGACCCTATCACACAGACGATTATTGGCGTGACCTCGTCGAGGTGCTTGGCTATTTCGAATGTAGAAAGTCTCGTACAACAGCCGGGCGATCGATTGCTCGCATACATTGCCTGATCACAAGTACCTTCTGGTGCGGTAATAGTATCCCAGACCGATGGTGATTGGTTGCACTCTGAAGGAATCACCGCTCACCTGGGCATTTCCTACGGCAGCAATGGGCAAGAGGCAGATCACGATGGACGTATGGGACGTGAGCACGAGACACTTACCGCCGTCTGAAGCCAAACCACACTTTTAGGGCATAAAGGATTCGTGCCGTCCCTTTGGTCTCGAAGCATTCCCCTCGTGACAACAATAAACGTAAAGAAAGACGCCCGTTTGTTGTGCACGTACCGATTCCCCTCTTCAAATAGGGAAATTTCTGTTGGCATAGGAACATTTTCCATAGCCCTGGTGAGATCTCGTCGTTTCGTTCGACTTCAAGATATTTACTGGACCCGGTGGCTTATTTGATGAGGTGGTAAATGGACCGGGAGATGCGAGCACTTGTATCATTTACAAAGAAGGGAAACGTACCGTAATTTTCGAGCACCCGGAGGACCTTGCAACATGCGGCAAATCCTGCTCAACAACGAGGACGACGAGGACTCACCGAATTTTGCAGGTAGACGTCGGACTTGTTGGATGATGCGAGCCAAAACAAGGGACGCCGAGGAGACGGTCTAAGAATCAATGCAAGGCAAACAAACTTACATTTTCAAATTTCGACGAACGAGCCCCAGAAAACTCGGTTTTTTTTCTTAAAAAAAAGCCAGAAGTTGTATATGGCCGACTCCGTCACGGGTAAATCGAATTGTCGTTCTACTGCGGGGTCGACGAGCCAAACCGAACGTTGAACGTGTGTCAGGATCGCTAGAAACTGCGACGCAAACACAATGCGATTTGGTTACTAGAAAAAAGGGCTAAATAATATGGGTAAAAAACGAGGAAAACCGTACCTAGAAAAGAGGAACACGACGCTGGAGAAGAAAAGGGGTTGAACGACTACATCATAGCTCCACTAGCAGGATGACAAAGACGACACAACGATACACAAATCGCACGGACCACGTTTTCACGACAACGTGGAAATTGTTCAATCAGGTTTGTCATTCGTTGAGTTATGACATCACCATCATCCCAGCTGGTGGGAGTAAAAGAGCGCTTGATTTCAAAGCCCACCGTCATCTGTGAGAAGACTTCTCACCGAACAAGGCTTGGCTGACTAAACCTCGAGTACCTCTAAATGATGTAAGCAAATATAACCAGCGAAACAGCAGGAAGAATGCCAATGCGCTGTGTCGCTGCTCATGTACTGTATGTATATGTTCAGTGGAACAGTAACAGATTTGATTTGACATTTCTACTACATAATTGTTCAAGCAAGCTTCAAGCTTCAAGTCGCAACATTCGAGCGGAGCATCGGAGCTGGGAACTTCCGATTCATGAATGCTGTGTGCTTCGGTCTTACGAATTTCTGAGTCAACACACGCTTGCTCATCCAAGCAAAGCTTTCATTTGATCTTCCCCAGGTCTTCCAACTATAAATTGCTCCAGAATGTCCGGGTCAGTCCCAACATCAATATCCAACGCATCTTTTATATTCACCACCTCCTTCTAACTATACCATCATGGTCTCTACACAACAGACTCCCGCACTCTTCAAGCCCGTCAAAGTCGGCAGGATGACGCTCCAGCATCGCGTCGTTCTCGCACCATTGACACGTTTTCGAGCGTATGCTTCTCATGTCCCTGGACCTCACCACGCATCCTACTACGCCCAGCGTGCCTCCACGCCAGGAACACTTCTGATCACGGAAGCCACGTTGATCTCTCATGATGCAGGTGGATATGATCACGTCCCCGGTATCTACACCGACGCACAGATCGAGGGTTGGAAAAAGGTGTGTGTTCCTGGTTCCGTCGTTGCAAAGCTGTCTCACGACATGACCAGGTGACCGACGCGGTCCATGCCAAGGGATCGTATATCTACCTGCAACTTTGGGCGTTAGGTCGTGCTGCAGATGTCAGTGTGCTCGAGAAACAAGATCCACCATTGCCTTATGTATCCGCATCGTCCGTCGCGCTGACCGACCATCCACAAGTACCACGTCCATTGACTGAAGCCGAGATTCAAGAATACATTCCTGCTTACGCCAGAGCAGCCAGCAATGCAGTTCACCGTGCCGGATTCGATGGGGTGGAGATTCATGGTGCGAATGGTTACTTGTTGGATCAGTTCCTTCAGACAACGTCCAACAAGCGGACAGACAAATGGGGTGGAGATGAAGAAGGTCGAACGAGATTCACAAGGGAGGTCGTGGATGCAGTCGTAGACGCCGTTGGCGAAGACCGGGTTTCCATTCGTATCAGTCCATGGAGCGATTTCCAAGGTGAGCTCTTCGTGGTCGTTCGGTCTCGAGTCGTACTGATACATATACTTTCTAGACATGAAAATGCCAGATCCTCGACCCACGTTTGCATATCTTGCTACCGCACTGCGTGACAAGCATCCCAACCTGGCCTACATTCACGTAGTCGAGCCTCGCATATCTGGATATTCGGATATCACCACAACGATAGATGAGAGCAACGACTTCTTGCGAGAGATATGGAACAGCGGTGCTGGCGGTGAAAAGAGAGCATTCATATCAGCGGGTGGATTCAGTCGTGAGGCGGCGTTGAGCACTGCTGAACACAAAGGAGGGCTTGTCGCCTTTGGGCGGTTATACGTCAGCAATGTAAGCTTCTTTACTCCTGCATTTTCATGATTCACTGACGCGCGACCTAGCCCGATCTTGCGGCACGACTACAGGGGAATCTGCCTCTGACTCCTTCGGATCGGTCAAAGTTTTATCTCCCTGGCAATCTGACAACCTTTGGATACAGCGATTGGCCGTTTGCTGATGGCAGTGTTCACGACAGCGGGTTGTGAGATGCCTACAACTCGACGATGGTTAGAATACCTTAATTCAGATGTAATTTCTATTTGGACTGTTTGGTCTTTAATTTGCCACATGTAGACATCGTGCACTTTGCACTCTTCATCTAGCCATATTCTAAGAACATGAGCCAAAACATAATTACTACGGATCGTCTCCGTATTAAATTAGCATTCGACAAAGTTGGCCCGATTTAGCCTACATGAAAAGCTACATTGCAAATCTCTCAGAAAGAGAGAAACAGCCGAGAAAGGGTATACATATACAGTATGTATATGAGACAGACTTTTTCGGCCTTGGCTTGTCAAAATTTCTCGTTGTACCATTGTAGACAACGGGAGCTACAAGATTCGGAGCTAGCATCGAGGCAATCCGTACCTCATTTGCAACGAACCTTCCTCAGTCGTTAGGGAGATCTGGAAGGGGAAGGAGTCGTAAGTAAGAGGACACGCTCTCGGCACAACTGGATCGGTTCTTAATATGCAGACCTAGTGGAAGCTGATGAATAGTCCGGATGGATATATTATCGAGAACGCCGCACACAGGCTTTCTAGGTGTTTCCATTAGAGATCGGTATCAGCCATTTCACGAAGTCCACGTCTCGTCCGTGGATTGTCGGTGGTCGCTTAGCTCTGTCAGATCCGGGGACCAAATGATCCATATATATATACTGTAGGGAAGTGTCAGTAAGTCTGTCTGCCCATCCGTGTCGTGGCCGTAGCTAATGACCACTCCTTCGCAGGTTGCTAGTTTTGACGGGGATGCATATATGCTTGATTCCTGGTATGGCCCAGAGAAAAAGCGTGAACTATGGGACGATACCACATACAGTCGTCTGACCAGCGTTCGGTTTGTCGACAGGTAACCGTGGAATACAATGGACAGATGTTGATTCAGCCGTGGGTGCTCGAGCGCGTGTAAGCTCATCGGGCGAAAAGTGAGATTGCAGTGGATACGAATGCCAATAAAATGATAGCATACTTTTCATGGTATGTTTTGCTCGTAGAGGAAACCCGACCGGATGTTATCATTCAAACGAGGTCGGTGGGAGATGGCATGGACGAAAGTTTGTATGATGGCCTCTACAATGTGTGCGTTCCACCTTTGTATCAAGCACCGTCGTAAGCATGAGACAAGTGACAGCATGTGCACAAACAAGAGGACTTCGACTAACGAAGCCAAGGAGCAGATTGATGTTCAGCTGGTAGGACGAGACGAATTCAAACGGCGTACAGACGTGACCCCAACTCTAAATTCGCTATGCTATAGAATACCCGTCGCCTTCTGAAGACACGGAAACAACCACTGAAACATCTAGGAAAAGGCGCGGGAAAGTTGAGACGAGTTCGGCCGAAGCCGATCCATGGCTTTATTCTCCCCAGCACGATGGAAAAATCATCGGATTTTCCGAGGTTAGTGTGACATCTTCGTTCACCCTGGGGCTCAGGGCAGTTATCACAGGGTGTCAATTTGTGCATTGCAGTATTGATAGTCGAGCCTTGAGGTGATCTGTCTTTGTTTGTTTATATCCTGGACCCCGTGTCTGACGAAAAAGAAAGTGATCATAAGGGAAGTTGCCATCGGCTCTCCTACTTCGAGCATTGAGTCAACAACGAGGGAAACTTGAAGCAAATCACCCTTGACTTGTATCAACTGTTTCACATGGTCTACGAAGAGCTGTTCGAATTTCTCGATCCAATTTTCGTGTGCGGGGGTCAAGATGAGGGTACAGATCTGCCTTCAACCTTCCACATTCCTGCCTCATTGCATTCATATCTTATACACAGAAGCATAGGTAAAAATGTGTTCAACTCCCCGTCAGACCTACAAGA
>JBBPTK010000335.1:0-17371 GCA_038094135.1 Spongiforma cf. squarepantsii
TTTTGCTACACTTTCTGCTGGTACACTTTGGGGGACTTGTTAGTACACTTTTGTACACTTTTTAACTGCACTTTTTGTACACTTTTTTGTACACTTTGGTAGACTTGTTAGTACACTTTTGTACACTATTTGCTACACTTTGGTACATTTTTGTTTGCATTTTTACTACACTTTTGTATATGTTCTTAGTACATATAATAGTGCAATAAAACAAGTGTTTGGATATAAACCCAAAGTGTACTATGAAAGCCCAAGTGTGGTACTAAAGACAACATACAAAGTGTAGTAAGAAAGATTGCAAGTGTTAAGATGACAGTTACACAAAAGTGTATTTGAGAAATACTACAGTCTATAGTCTAGATAAATCTTGCTAATTACATGAAAATGTGGCTATAAATACCAGCATATCTCTGATAATTATCAGAAATTATTAGATATTCTGGAAACATTATTTTTTTTAACAGTGGGGGCTATTAGATACTAGTAATATGAAGTAATATGAGGTATTCTATATATGTGTATTATCAGATATTATATAGTATTGTATATTCCTAGGGAATACACAAGTATTCCTGTGAATTATGACTGGAAGGTTTTTCCTGATGTTACCTGGCACACTGCATATGCTATGGCACGCAGTTGAACTGTCTGCATACCTATGAGTTTGGCCACATTGGTTCATGTCTGTCTGTCCCCTCGGTGATGTTTTTTGCTAGCGCCAGGCTCAGGACCTTTATTATCCAATGTGTCTGCTGATGTTGGAGAAATAAAAATAGCTTTGAAGGCCTGAGTGGAGAATCAGCGACATCATATGCATTCATGCACAGAACTCGCCTTGATTAAAATTTCGCCCTTGAAAAGTCTGTTGTTGAGATTGACAGGATCTGACTGGCCGCCAGCATATAGGAAGGCTGGCCAAGATTGTGCAGTGATGAGAAAGTTGGGATGAAATTCATGAATTTTCTGCCAGTGGCTGCCATTGACAAGGAATTTAGTTTGAAAGAAATTGCACTGTGGAATTCACTTACATGGAATCGTTCCAGTCATAGTCAATTGGACAGAGAAGTTTTCCACTTGCATCATTGTAGAACCCTCTCCCTCCCACTCTTGTCTTCAGGGCTGAGGGGAGGATCAGGTTTTGATGTCCCTTGCATAAGCCAGTTGACAGCCAGGACTTCAATGAGCCTGTGGGTATTGTCAGTATGGCTGGTATCAGCACCTCATTCAAGCTAAAGACATTTCAGTCCTACTGCACAAAGTTGAAGAGAATAAATTACTGGCCTGTTGTAGAGCAATGCTAAGCTCTGTCAAGGGGATCTCATGAATGAGGGAATCCACTGTAAAAGTTCCTTGTAGGATTTGTATAAATGGTTCTCCCTTTGGTGCATTGTCAGCAGCACTGATAATGAATAAAGACAATCATGAATGTGTCTGTGTGATGGATTGTAGCATTTGGAGTAGCAACATGAGCCCGCTGATCAGCCTCTGCCAACATGTCATTGACACTGTTGTGAAGAGATACAAGGTGTCTGATGAGCCATCCTTTATAGCAAAAACTCCCAGGTACACTACAAAAGAAAGTTCAGGTCAAGAGACACATAGAGCAGTTGGAAGGTACTTATGATCTATCCTGGAGGTTGCTGGTATTTGTGTTATACTCCTGCAAAGCAATTAGACATGCCAGGTATTGCATCAGAAGAGTAGGATCGACACTCTGGGATGGGGGCTGGGAGTTGTTTGCACTGGACATTGTCATGGTTCTGGCTCAGAATGATTTGGATGGAGTGGAAGTAAACAATAGCAATGTTTCTAATATAAGTATTTCAGAATGCCTCACACCACACATGCCAATGGCCATGGCCTCACCATGTCATCTGGAAATGGAAGGGGCTTTGCTACCAGAGAACACCATGCCTTGGCCAAGTCCTCATTGTAAGCATCGCCACCAGTCTGAGAGGATGCCATGGCCATGATTATCAAAGCCTTGACCTGGTCAAGGGCTCCTGTGGCCATCTGAAAACAGACAGGGCAATCTTTCTAGTGTCACATATGAGTTGCGTACAGCATCCCTTACAATAACAATGATACACACAGTATTTCCTCATAAGATTGTCAGCAAATTGAGCATAAGATAAATCATTGCTCCTACATGCCTGAAATCCATTCTGACCCCTGCCACCATCCACTATCATCGTTGACTATGGCTATTCACAAGAGAGTGCCAGATGACCTGTTGCGAATGATTTTTTTGTTGGCAAGTAATAGAAAACCTTATGAACTAGCCAACTACATGCAGGTAGATTGTCTCATGAAAGGTTGGTAAGGGCTCCTGTCAAGTGCACTCTCACATGGAACTGAAAAATCCCACAAAAAGGATAGAACCTATCCTTTACAAAAATATCAGCATATCTTCTAAAACCCACACAGAGCACCTCCTGTCCTCACTTACCATAAGGTCAAAGATGATCCTCAGCATGCAAATTGGCATGTCTGTCTCCCCTGGTGCCGTCACAATGCTCCTCCACCACTGCCCTTGTCTGACCAACCTCACATTACATGTGAGATGTGATAGCCTCTGTCGATTCCATGTTACCCTCAATGTGCTCAATAGCCTCACACACCTGCAGTACCTCTCAATCAATCCCGCTGTCAAAGTCCGAAGGTTTCCGGAGGAATTCCGATGGAACTCCGTTAGGAGATGTAGGAGTTCGTGTAGGAGATGGTAGGAGTTAGTGTAGGAGATAGTAGGAGTTCCGGAATGGAGATATCGGAGTGAGGACGTTGGCGCAGGACTTATATGTCGCGCCCTTGCCGATCCCCTTGTCCTAGTATTTTCGGAGGTCGGAGTTCTTAGGAGATAGGAGATAAGGAGTTCGGATAATGACCATACAATATTCGCACTGAAGAGTGCTTGGAGTTACATGAGGGATTATATACTAAGGAGTGGTTCGGAGTTCGTAATGGAGAATGTAGGAGATGAGTAAGGAATGAGTAAGGAGTTACTAAGGAGGAACGTGGAGATCCGTAATCATATGCGGAGGCTATGGACTTGAACAAGGAACTACAAATATGGAAGTCCTGAGGCTGTGCACGGAAGTCCGATAGGAGATAAACGAAGTCCGATAGGAGATGGACGAAGTCCTATAGGAGATATCGGAGATGGACGAAGTCCTATAGGAGATATCGGAGATGGACGAAGTCCTATAGGAGATGTCCGGAGATGATCTGGAGATGTCCGGAGATGATCTGGAGATGTCTGGAGATGATCTGGAGATGGGCAGGAGATATGCACGGATATGACACCCGCTCTGTTCTTTCAAGCACACTTTGTACATCTCCCTGACACATCAGCCTTCCATCATGTCACACATCTGGATCTGATTGCTGATTCAGCTAGGGAGATTGTTGCTAGTAGTGTTTCGAAGTCCAGTTGCCAACTGGTAGTGCAACTGGCAACTGGACTGGACCTGCAACTGATTGCAACTGGACTGCAGTTGCAGTTGCCTGGGTTGGTGGAACCTTAGGCAACTGGTTGCAACCGGTGTACAGCCACCACCTATGTATACTACCATATATAGTAATATTCCGTAATTTTCCCGCATTTTTCTGATTTTCTTCAAGCCAGATATGACTGAAATACAAAAATATAGTCTTCAAAAATGACATGTCGGCCGACAATAATCATATCTCGACCGTTTCTCGGTCGCTTTGCGAGATTATTTGATGGAAAATTAGTTTAGAGTCTTATCTAACTATTGTACAGCCATCACTAAGCCCAATTCCCACGGGAAAGGGGCGCGCGAACCAGTTTCGGTCGCAACTGGTCCAAATCAGTCTGGTTGCCTTGTAGGCTGAATTAGGACCAGTCTGGATCGGACCAGTTGCCGGTTGCGAGGTTTTTTGATCCCCTTTGGACCGGTCTCGGTCCAGTTGCCTAGTAATTTGGACGAAAAAAACCGGACCAGACCGGACTTTAAAACACTAGTTGCTAGCAGGTTTCATTATTTAGGCTGCTTGACACATCTGTCAATGACCTGGAAAATGAGTCACACAGCCACTCACAGTTTGGTAGCACTTCTTCAAGGTTGAAAATTGAAACTGATTTTACTGTGGTTGGAGAAAACTGAAGGGCAACCCATGGTGACAAAGAATCTGCTCAACCAGAGGTTAGATAATCCACAAATAGTCCTGCTTCATTGAGCAAGCAAGTGGTCAACTGGTGGTTTCTGGTTGCATGCAGAACACGTAATTGCCTGGTGCAAGGAGAACAACAGTACATACCATCAAGTATACTTCCAAAATGAGACTAACTTGAACATTCATGAAAGTTACCACAATGGATTGTCTTACAGTATCTAGTGTTTAAAAGTCCGGTCCAGTCCGGTCTTTTGCCTTTTTTGGGCTAAGACCGGACCGTAACCGGTTTTGGAAATTTCCTAAAATGGCAAAAACCGGACCAAGACTGATAAAGACCGATTTTTTGGTCTTTTTTGGTCTTTTACTGGTCTGGTTACGGTCTCTGACCGGTTTTTAGGTAGCCGATAGTTAGTACTCATTAATAGCTTTCTACCCATATTTTCTTTATGTAAATCGGTTAAGAAATGGCCGAGATATGATCATTTTAAGTTTATATGTCATTTTGTGATAATGTCACTCGGAAATATTGATCCGCAGAGCATTACGAAGCGATCGGCAAGCTTAGCGGTGGCTGTACCGGAGGTAGTACATGCCCCTAGCGCAAATCAGAGCTACTAAGCTCATCGATCGGACCGGAATTGACTGAGATATGAGCAATCTCGGCACGTATGTCAGTAAAACACTAACCAGTCTCTGTAAAATCGGAATAATTTCCTAAAATAGTGGAAATATTTTGGTAAATGGGGGTCGGATAGGTCCAGATATGGAGCCCCTACTCGACCCGGTTAAGACCGGTTTTGGTTGGTCTTTGATTTTTCCAGATCTGAAAAGACCAAGACTGATCTTTTCTGTAACTAGACAAGACCAGGACCAAAACTGGACTGGAAATCGGTCCAGTCCGGTCATAAAACTGGTTTTTCATTGGTCTTAGGACCAGACCTTTAAACACTAACAGTATCAGAGGATATCAGTTTGCAAGATTGGTCTGGCACTCAGACAGAAGTGAGGCAAATGTAGTTGGAAATCAGGGGATGTTGGCACATGGTCTTGATCAGGGTGGGTAGAATGGATGGATGTCAAGAATGGCTGTGAAGATCTGGATTGTTCCTACTTGTTGAAGCTCAGATATACACTCTGACAACATTGCCTTTATCATTGGCACTGCCGTATTCTTATTGTGTTGATGCATGATCAATGAGACACATACGCAATACTCTATTCCTTTACCCTATTTTGTATTCCATTACTCTCCTTCATCACAACATCACCTCCTCACATTAATCATTCACATGTTTCCTGAACCTCAACTATATATATAGCCATGATAGTTAACTTTCCCCTCATCCCGTTCTCTTACGGTGCTGAGGGGTAAGCATATCCTATACTCATATTACTCGTATAAACTCATACACATCCCTAGACACTTCTTGCTCTAGGTATTTATTGAATATCATCCTGTTCTCTTACGGTGCTGAGGGACGCTTCTCGCTCTAGGCTCAACATATTGTTGTCCACAGTCCTCAGGATGCAAGCCCCTTTGTCCCATAGTCCTTCCCATTCTTTGTCTATTGATTCAGCAAAGCCTTTTTCCTTACCCAGCCCAGAGGAACATGATTTCATCATCAAACCTCTGCTGGCACCCACTGACAGGCCTATCTTTGCACCCACCCATGGTCCTTTCAACGATAGAAGAATGTCCAATCTGGACACATTCTCTTACTCTTTGCATTTTCCTCCAAGCAGTCCTCCTTCTTCTCCTCTCAAAAGTCTGCCAAACAAATGGGCCACTTTATCTGAGCTCCTGCCCTCAACACAATGATACCATCCATATATTCCCAGGGGAAGAAGAGTCATCTCCCCCAATGCAGTGCACTATGCTGCACAATCACTCGGGATAATGTCCCCCACTGATTCTACACTTATAGAAGTGGAGAATGTGCGTATCATTTCTGGTCCATAACCCGTTGACCATCTCACCTGTAGACAGAGGAAGGATGAGTTACTTGAAGTCCTATCAGCTGTCATATCTGTGCATATCTCCTGCCCATCTCCAGTCATCTCTGGACATCTCCTGATCATCTCTGGACATCTCCTGATCATCTCCAGACATCTCCTATAGGACTTCGTCCATCTCCTATCGGACTTCCATGCACAGCCTCAGGACTTCCCTATTAGTAGTTCTTTGCTCAAGTCCATAGCCTCTGCATATGATTATGGATCTCCACGTTCCTCCTTAGTCACTCCTTACTCATTCCTTACTCAGCATCTCCTACATTCTCCATTATGAACTCCGAACCACTCCTTAGTATATAATCCCTCATGTAACTCTGAGCACTCCTCAGTGCGAATATTGTATAGTCTACAATCCGAATCCCTATCTGCTATCTTCTAAGAACTCCGACCTCCGAAATACTAGGACAAGGGGATCGGCAAGGGTGTGACATATAAGTCCTGTGCCAACATCCTTACTCCGATATCTCCATTCCGGAACTCCTACTATCTCCTACACTAACTCCTACCATCTCCTATATGAACTCCTACATCTCCTAATGGAGTTCCATCGGAATTTCTCCAGAAAGCTTCAGACTTTGACATGGCTGTGAGGGAGGCATTCATGGTGGAATTCAACTTCTCCTCCAGACTTTCACCTGGTCATTTCAGAGTGCTATTGCAGAGTGCCTATCCAGATATACTCACTCATCTTGATCATCTTTTGAAAATTAGAGTCATTCATCTGAAAGTCAAGCATTTCTTGTCAATGGGGAGTTATCATTCTGTGGGTGGATGGAGACACAACATTCAAGATAGACCACAGCATTTCTATTATCTCACCATCCACCAATCCTGCACCATCTATGAACAGTGGAGCATATCATGGAAAGCAAGCAGCTTGATGGCTGTGTATGTGCCAAATGCCAATACCAGGTATGATCTTCAGGTTCTCTGGGATAGCCAATGAATTGCTTTTCTTGAATTGAGGTCTCATTCGTTTCATATAGGTGCAATTGATGTCATAAAAGAATATGACTTGTTGAATCCCCTCCATGTTGTAGTTTAGTGCATTAGATAGCTCATAGTCCATATTAATATGCCTGTGGCTATTTTTCAACACAATGAGAACAGAAGAGTCAATGTTGCTGACCTTTCTCCTTTCTGGAAATCCACCACTGCATGCGGAACAAAACAGCCATGTCGTGCACATGCCACAGTGCCAATCCCTGTGGCTTCAAAGTTTCCTCAATTCACATTTGCTTGACTGACTGCCTTATGGTTATGGCTAGTGTTTTAAAGTCCGGTCTGGTCCGGTTTTTTTCGTCCAAATTAGGCAACCGGACCGAGACCGGTCCAAAGGGGATCCAAAAACCTTGCAACCGGCAACTGGACCGATCTGGACCAGTCCTAATTCAGCCTACAACATCAGCAACCATGCAAAAAAACTGATTGTCTGAAAGTGTCTGAAATGGACTGAAATGTCTTAAATCAGATGATAGTTCTAAATTCAGATGAATAAGGTATTTCAGATAGAAAATAAGACAAATTCTGAGTGCTTGATTGACTTACTGACCTGGGTGTCTGATTTCAGACATCTCAGACACATTTCAGACACTTTCAGACAATCAGTTTTTTTGCATGGTTGCTGATGAAGGCAACCGGACTGATTTGGACTGGTTGTGACCGAAACCGGTTCGCGCGCCCCTTTCCCGTGTGAATTAGGCTTAGCGATGGCTGTACGATAGTTAGATAAGACTCTAAACTAATTTTCCATCAAATAACCTCGCACAGCGACCGAGAAACGGTCGAGATATGATTATTGTCGGCCGACATGTCATTTTTGAAGACTATATTTTTGTATTTCAGTCATATCTGGCTTGAAGAAAATCAGAAAAATGCGGGAAAATTACGGAATATTACTATATATGGTAGTATACATAGGGGGTGGCTGTACTCCGGTTGCAACCAGTTGCAACCAGTTGCCTAAGGTTCTACCAACCCAGGCAACTGCAACTGGACTGGTCAGGACTGGTCAGCAACTGCAACTGCAGTCCAGTTGTGATCAGTTGTGGGTCCAGTCCAGTTGCCAGTTGCGCTACCAGTTGGCAACTAGACTTCGAAACACTAGTTATGGCAAGTGGATTTCTTTTCAGAATCAGATTTAGCTTATGAGGTTATTTCCTTCGCACCTTGACCATATGATCAGTCATTCCAAGATAATCATAATATGGCTTGCGAGACACTTGATTGTTGAGAATATGAGATATTTCCAATATCCATATTCAGTATAATGGTCACTTCTATTTTATAATCCATATGACCACTTATATGCTATTCATATTCATACTTTGAAGATTTCATCTTCATCCTAAATCACATGATTTATCATGTGATTTACTAGAATCATCTAGAATGTTCTATGAACTTCTATGATATTCTACATCCTTATCAGAGATAATGATTATATCACATCACATGATTAATCACATGATCACATCATATTACATAATTGATCATATGACATCTTTATGTCATCTTATCTCTAGACCACGTCACATGACAGGTCACATGATATTCTAGTACATTCTATGTCTAGATCATCATTCTAGAATGATCTAGAATAGATCATTCTATATGACATCATGGTGATATCATAATGACATCACATTCTAGACTATGACATCATTGTCTAGAACATGACATCATAGATAAGGATTACTCGTATTTGAAATACCTTTACTAATATTTCACATGAGATACTTTTCCTATTGAACAGTATGAATTCTTATCTTTCTTCTTAGGGTACAGGGTATCACAACCCTTAACCACTTACCTTATTAGGTTAAACCCTTGACCCAGGATACAGGGTCAATTACCAAGATGGGTTTTAGGGTCTTTCAACCCTTCACCCAAGTTATAGGGTTTTACTCTATATAGAACTCATACATACATAAGTACAAACAATGTACTTTAGTATATAAGGCCAGTCATTCTGACTGGTACAATAACGAATTCTCTTACAAGTTCCTTCACATCTCTAAGTCTACAAGACTTTACTCCTAGTCTTACAAAGACTATAAACTCCTCTTCTGTTCGATAACTCAAGTAGTCCAATCAGGTCAGTACAGTCCTCAGCTATACTTCTTCCTTTTTTCGACTCTGCTAGAAACTGTATTCTCTTAAGGAGAATCATAGAGTTTCTACATTGATAACCATGCCTGTCCATCAACCACACTTGACTGTCAGGACTTTTGTCATGAAGATATTCCACTTTGAAGTTTCCATCCAGGATAATGGTGCACATACACTTCCAACTATGAAGCCAGAATGAGGAGAAAGTCTGATGTGGAATTATTTTACATACTTGTCAATGTTCTTTTTGTCAATATTGACACCAACTTGAGAACAGGCTGGACAAAACAGAGCCAGATCTCAGGCTTTCTGAACCTTCAAATCATGGCCAAATCCCCTCCACTTAGTTTCAAAAGCCACCATTGGCAGGAGACCTGGAGAAGTTTCTTATAACAATTCTGAAAGGGACACAACCATCAGTATGGACCAAAGATCTGTTAACAGCTCATGCTCACTGGAACTAAATGTGGAAATATGTTGGATGTTGTTCTATGCAACTTATTGAAATAATTACTGGTGGAAGTGCCACATTCTACGTTGTCCTGCAAAAAGTCATCTAAGACTGTGAATGTGAAAACTGTGCACAGATTTTTGATGGACGAGGGAAATAAGTGGTACTTTAACATAGTGTTGCCACAGTTTCAAACCAGCAATTTTTTTCTTGCTCATTTTGTCTCAAATCTATATACTTATAGGGAATGAAATGTGGTTTTTAATCACAGCTTTTAGCCAAAAAAAGAATTGTGTGAATTAGGTCAGCCAATGTTGAGTTATTGTCATATCCATGCCTGATGGTCCAATACCCTTTCCAATCCCCTCTGATCAACCTCTGATCCCCTCCATGTTATCTCCGATGTAATCCCTATAGGAGTTCCCATCTCCTTTCGGATCTCTGTCTCACTGCCTCCATCTTTCCTTTTATGTACCTCCTTGTTTATTCCACAGCCTCTGCTTAGGAATTCCGTAGTTTCATTATGATTACCAATCCCACGTTCCCTCCACATCACATTAGTAACGTCTTACTGATCATCTCCATTCCATATTACGAACTCTGATATGAACCTCCATATATAAACCTCCATACAATCCTTATGATCCCTTAGCTTGTATATTGTGTTCATCTTTACCTACAATATCTACCTCCTTATGATCTCCTCATCTCCAACCTGATCCCCTCTCTGAAATATGAGGACCTGTGATTCAACAAGGGCACAACACATAAGTCCTGCACCGAAGTCCTCACCCCATCCCCTTCCTCTGTATCAGAACCTCTGGACATCCACCTCCGTATCTCCCTCTCTTTACCCTCGGAACTCCTATCGGACCATGACCGGAGTTATTACCTCTTTTTATGTATGGTTTTGACAGTTATCCCACTTAGACTGATATGTGGTTTGAATGAAATTACACCTACTTTTTCACTCATATCTCATGAATGGCCAATGAATGTTAATTTGTGTTTCTATGCTTTGTGATAGACATAGATGTTGGCTACATTTCATTCGCTGGAAGTTTTACAATCCATCAAGAAATGGAGATACTATAAGCAAAACTGGACCAAAAAACCAAAAATGTCAAAAACCAGACTATGACATCACTACTGAAGTTTAGCAGCTGCATGTCAAGTGGACTGGCTTCTGTGCAGGTGCAATACCTTATGTCTGAGTAATGCACACCTGACACATCAACAACAGTGAAATAGGAGTGGCCCACCGGTTTTTGCAAATATATGGGTGTATCTTCATCCACCCATTCATCCTGATCCAACTCACCTTCATTATCAAGGGGAATTACAACCTTTGTTGAACTGTGGGGACATTTTTTGCCTGCATGTCCCAGATGTATCTCTAGCCCTGCCTTTGCAGCACAATGAACCTCATTCCATGAATATGACTGTGGGTGTGCACTTACCTGAAACAAAGATGAATCTGCAAAAAAATTCCCTGTCCACTGTTCCACTCAATGAAATGGCTGCATCACATGTGCTTTTCGGCAGCAGTGCAAGCATAGAACTGGAGATCCGAAACAATGTTGACATTGATAAAGCCCATCCTTTCCACAAGTGGTGCATATCCTGGGAATTGGCAGACCCTCCATTTCTAACAAGGTCTTCAAATACTTGTTGGAGCTTGATAACCAATCACGGAGGTAATGATTTTGGGTCTGATTTGATCAGTGAATCATTAATGGAATCAAAGGGTGATCATAGCAACCTTTGTTGGCAATCACAATTTTGGGATCTTGGTGCCTTGGAAGTTTGGAAAATCTGCAGAACCCAATGGAGAAAATATTGAATGTTCTCCTTTATCATTCCAAGTGAAAGATGACATAGAACCAGAGGGAGTTGTAGATGGCCTGGGTGATCTAATCTTTATCAAGTTTGTCTTTGGGCCTCAAGCAGTTTCCTTTGTTTTCCAGGTCACCCAGGTCACCTTTTTCACAGTTTTGACAGGTTCTCCTTTTAATCTGCCCATATTGCCCTTGTTAGCAAATCACAGCTGGAGGGTCAATTTCTTTGTTGACTGTGTAGGAGGACCTGATTTATTGTTTGGGTTATGACTTAGGTGAACTCTAATTTGAACTGAATAATCTAAATGTATGCAATTTTCTTCTTGTTCTCCACTCAGATTACTTTCCTTCGCATCACTGCAACATGCAAGAAAACCATTCCGACAACAACCTCAATGAAGAACCTGTGGACTACTTACTGGACACAGGGGAGTGGAACCTAGAGCAGGATATTGCCGAAGAAACTCTGGACCAGGAAGCTGACTCAGATGATATTGAGGCACATAGTAGCAAAGGAAGTTGAGCGAAATTCAGCCACACAGAGCTGGAAATACTAGCAGACACACAGACTCAATGGTTGAAGCACAGCAGCCGTACTCAGGCGGACTATGTCTTAACATTATCAGCGATTGGCTTGCAGTATTGCCTGAGGTCCAAAAGCTCACTGAGACACAATGGGAAGCATGTGTGGAGGTAAGGATTACTGCATGAATTTGAGCATATGGACGCTAAACTTATACCCCAGCAATATAAATGCTAGTATTGGAATCACATTCAGACTGTCCATCAAGAAAAATGTATCAAGGTTGGCAACACATTGAATTTCAGACAAGTCGTCATCAGCAAGTACTGCAACAAAATCATTCAAGGAATCCACAGAAAACACAAGTTCATTCCTGGATCTTAGGAGGAACTGGTGGTGTATCAAAAAGAGCTGAAAAGTTTCATCTCCAAATTACCTGAAGAAATCATCAAGGAGTTAGAAGATGAAGCTGCTGATTGGATGGTTGGTGATGGACCACCACCAGAAATCAAGGCCGAGTGAGTGATGTCGAATGCTGGTATGTGGAATGAAAAATTACTTACCCAAATTCAGAAATGCTGCAAAGCTTGGTGAGCAGGTCTTTATGGAGTTTGCAAAGGAGATGTGGCAGGCCTGTGGAATGCGAGTAGTCATTCTTGCTGGATGGGTGGATGACAAGGGTGAAATCGTCACTACTGTGTAAGTCATAAATTCCACAGTGATAAAACTGCCTAACTTGACTAAAGCAGAGATTTCAACCGGCTGATCAAAAATGGGGAGTCATTCAACTGGGTTGATAACATAAAGGAAGCCTGGCAAGAATATATAGGGACCTCATTCAAACCTGGTGGCCCCTCTGAATATGACACTGAGCCAACCTCTCCATCACCCCTCAAAAGATCCACAAGGCAGTGGAAGATATCTGACACCACCATGCAAGTAATGACCACAGACAGAAAAATTCATATTCCAGATTTCCAAGATATGTCAAGAGATGCCATCCTTTCCCTGATCTGTGCATTCCTGACTGCAAAATATCATTTGTCTCCCTTATTCTAACCATGAAAGATAAATTCTGATTCCCATTATGCTTATTGAAGGGGTCACAAGTGGAAAAAAAAATGTGACAGTTCCATTTAAACAACTGGCAACAGAATGGTGGGAAATGATTGATCCCTGCCATCTACCTAAGGATTTTGCTTTTTCTGGTGATCCAAGTCATATGAAGATTACTGAGGCCAAGCAATTACTCCACTTCTGGTGGTCCTGACAAATATCCAATCCTGATGATGTTTTTGAATTTCACCACTGGCTTAATCCACAAGGAATAATCCAAGAGCCCTGGGATGATGATAATATCCAGGAGGAAATCAAAGCAGTCACAAAGTGCCAGAAAGGAAAGGGAAAAACCACTGCTGTGCCGAAGTGATTGCCCAGAGCTGACTCTAGCCAGCAGTACATATTTCCCAGATTGGAATAAAGAGCAGATTTCAGACAAGAGCAATAAAAATAAAGGTAACCTCAATTTATTTCTTAGATCTTTCACTCATATTTTAATTGGTATATATAGATACCCACTATCAGCCTTCAACACCTTTCTATTTTGAACAAAAGTAAGGATTTTCCCAATAATTTATCACCTCCAAATGCTATTGAACTCACCAAATTTCTCTCAAAAGAGACAGGCAGAATACCAATGGTAATCTAGAACACACTCCAATAATTCATCACTCACCCATGTGCTTAGCTGAGAAAAACCCACAATATAAACATTGCAGAAGCTGAAGCAGGACCATCTTCCCATCCAAGTAACCCACCTCATCACCATGAAGGGGGTAAAAGGCCAACCATCAGTCATATGCAACAACCAGAAAATAGGGTGCAATCCACCAATAGTCCAACCAGAAAATCCGGCAGCAAAAAAGCAACTGCAAAGAAGGCCCTAGCTCACCCTCCCAAGAGACCAGTGACTCCATGCTGCTCAGCTGAAGCACATCAGACAGAGACCAACCAAATTCATGCATAGGCCACTACATTGGAGAGGCATTCAAATAGAGTATGCTGGGCTCTGCTCTGACCAGATGCAAGTCCAGACTCTACTCAAGAAAGATTGATGCAGAAGCATTCAGGTGAACTAGTGCAGACAGTGAAACGTGCACAAAGGTGATTTCAATGCCAGGTGGAATAATAGCCTGAATTTGTATTGTCAAATTTGATTGATAATATGACACCGTTTGTAGTTATTATTAAGTGCTTGGAAAATTTAAGCTGCAATCTTCAGCATTTCCCCCTTCATCTAAGTTGTCCAATCATTCACACATGGCACTGAACAAATCATTCACTGATCTGTCTCTCCCAGACTTCCACCTACTGATATTCTACTCAGGATTATGAATTGAAGACACCATCAAATTGCTGATGACTTGGCCTTCGCAACATTGGCTGGTTGGCTGGAAAGACTGTCTGAAAGTGGAATTCACATTCTCTCCATCATCGTCTGACGTTTTCAACCATGTCTCTAGGATATATTTGGCTATGCCCAGACAGCCTGCACAGTAAAACAGTAGACCTGCCATGTGCCTCTTCCTGCTTGCCTTGGCATTCATCTGAATTCCTGCAGAGAAGACAATTTCAAAGCCAGTATCTGCCAGATGACAGTTCATCATTTCTGATTGGCTGAAACAATTTCCCATGTCATTCCTGGATGTAACATGGTGGAATATTCCAGGTTCAAACACTCATGGTGGGGCGTAGATGCCAAAGAATACTCATTGCCACAATCTGGCCCTGATTTGGTGGCACTAGCCCATGGTCATTTTAAGGTATGCTACCTACTGTGTACTTGTGCCAACATTTCTTATTAATGAACATTATGATCTGCAGGGCAATTGGCCAGAGAAGGAATCCCCTTTCATGAACAAGTGCAGTGTGGAGCTAGACACACAGGAGGAGCTGCTGCTTCAGCAGCTCAGCCTCTTATATGAGCAGTATGATGAGGTAAATAACAAGATATTTCACACATGGGGCAGACTCAGGTGAGAGGTCAGAGCAATGTTGGGATTGCAAAACATATCACTTGGGGCAGATGGTCCTGCCAAGGGGGCATGATAAACCTGCTTACTTTCCAATATTATTTGAGCTGAATATAAGTTAACATATCTGAAGATCCACCCTATAACCAGCGAAGTTGAATTAAAGCATGATTACATTGCAATAAGGCTGAATATTAGCCCAATAGATGCTGACCTTGTCCTGCCTGCCTGGTGATCTATGCAGTCCAAAATAGTCAGGTGGAGCTAGTGGTCATTTCCTGCCACCTGAATCACTTGTGCATATTCCTCACAACTGGAAACCATACTCCTCAAGCCATTGAAGAAGATCATTTATTTAATATTCCTGTTATGACTACTTAGATCCCTTCCTTCACACACCATCCTGCTCCGCCCCTTCTTCACCCTCTCCTGCCCCTTTCTTCCCATTCTTTGATGACCCTTGAACAAACTCCAGCCGACCTTGTGTGAGTAATGCTGCAATGCACTCCTATGCATCAGCCATACATCCCTGCACCTCCACCATCCTCTCTTGCATCTCTGTCAACCTCCTTGTCTGCAAGAGGGTCGCTTGTGCAAAATCCAACCACTCCAACATGATCACTTCCCACCTATCCATCCTCTGCTGCAACCCTCTGAATACCTCCACTAACATTCCCAGCACATCCCAATTGTCTGCTGCAGCCTCCATCAATGGCTGTGGCAGAAACTCCTCCCTACCAAACTCAGCCTCATCACTCCCATCGCCTCCCTCTTCTTTGTCATCTGCCCCACTGATGTCTGCCATCCACCCAGTTCAGGCATGCTTCTTTGCCCCACTGGGGGACTCTTTCTCTGCCCTGGCTTGCCACTGCCCAGTGTTGACCACACCTGACCCATCTGACCCCTCCACCGCAGTGCTCCAGCTGCACTTCTTGCAAGCTGCCTGGCAAGGCATGCAAGAAGTTGACTTCCTTGACCCTTCTTGCACCTTACACTCCCAAGGCACACTGACGCAGGTACATCTGTCACAGGGTGCAGCAGCTGGACCGCCTGCCATGCTGACTTGTGCTGCTTGAGCTTCCTCTGCCTCTGCTGCTGCCCTACAGCACTTGGCCACCATGTGACACTTCTGGGTGTGCTGCATCTGCTCCTCAGCTTCAAGGTGTGCCTGTTCTTCCTCCTCCTTGTGCTGCTTCCTCTCTTCCTCTGCCTTGTGAAGCTGAAATATATGTTAACAGATGTGACACTAGAGGAAAATGACTTACTTTGCACACCTTTCTTTTCTCCTCCTTCACTCCCACCAGCCACACTTTCTCCAAATCCTCATGATGTGCTCACTCCACTCATTTCTCGCCCACCATTGAGATGTCAGAGTTGGAGTCTGACAGAAGATCATTGAGGGAAAGGTGGGACAGGTTGTGCTGATTGGAGGGGGGAGACATGATGGTTTTTGGAAAAGAATTTGTTGCAACACATGCTGCTTTATAACATGCGGAATTTTAACTCTGCATTGTTTCACTTTGTGGATCCACCAGACATGTGACTCATCATCCCATTGTGCCATCTAAGTGGTGGACACATCAAACCTCGGCATGATCTGAGTCCACAGATCTGTCCGCCATCGAGACACCACAATTGCATTATCCTGCTGGGGACTTGGAAATATCCAACAATCATACTCCGCCCAGGGTGTCACATGATAATTAACTCAGCCAATTTCTTATTCTTCTCACCTTTGTCTCTCCTTCAGTGCTTTGGCGGACACATGATGCATGCATAATCCATGTCCACACATCTGGGAACCATTTCTGTCCCAAATGACAAGTTCCTAGCCAAATGGTGGGGAATTTCTGCTGAGGTCCAAACTTTGCAGGGCTGTATTCCACCACTGTACTGTGCCATGCCTGCATCAGCAAATCACCAAAAACTCCACAGAGTTCCACAGAAACCTTACTGTAGCCACAGATCTCCACAGATCTCCACAAAACCCCATAGAAACCTCACTGTAGTCACAGAACTCCACAGAACTCCACAGAACCCTCACTATAGCCACAGAACTCCACAGAATCACAGATCCACAGTTTTCCAGACCATACAGAACTCCAGAGAGCTCCAGAACATTCAGATATTCAGATCTTGTAGACTAAAGCCAAACATTCTAACCAAATATCACATTAAAGTCAGACCTCCTAACCAAACATAATCAAGCAGAACTAAGTCAAACATCCTAACCAAATATTACCAAGCATAACTAAAGTTGAATATC
>JBBPTK010000336.1:0-17333 GCA_038094135.1 Spongiforma cf. squarepantsii
CGAAAAGTGCGGGAAAACGAGAAAGCGGTGGAAAGAAGTAAAAGAAGGGGGAAAAAGTGTACCAAAGTGTTATAAAAAAGCATACAAAAGTCTACCAACAAGTCTACCAAGGTGTACCAGAGTGTAGCAAAAAAGTGTAGCAAAAGTGTATCAACAAGTCTATCAAAGTGTACTAGAAGTGGATTAAGTGTACCAACAAATGTACCAAAGTGTGAAAAAAAGATAGAAAATGTGTAGGAAAATGTGTAGCAAAGTGTAGAAAAAAGCGGGCAAATGTGTAGAAAAAGTGTAGGGAAAGTGTAGAAAAAGTGTAGGGAAAGTGTAGAAAAAGTGTAGGGAAAGTGTAGGAAAGTGTAGGAAAAGTGTAGGGAAAATTTAACCAAAAGTGTAGAAAAAGTGTAGGAAAAAGTGTAGCAAAGTGTAGGAAACAGCAGACAAAAGTGTATCAACAAGTCTATCAAAGTGTACTAGAAGTGGATTAAGTGTACCAACAAATGTACCAAAGTGTACCAGAGTGTAGACAAAAGTGTAGTAAGCTGTAGTAAAAAAGTGGACATATGTGTAGAAAAGTGTATCAGAGGATGCAACAGTGTACATAAGTGTACTAACAAGTGTACCAGAGTGTACCAGGGTGTAGAAAAAAGTGCAGTAAAGTGTAGTAAAAAGCATGCAAAAGTGTAGTAAAAAGCATGCAAAAGTGTACTAATGAGTGTGCCAGAGTGTAGAAAAAAGTGTACAAAAGTGTAAAAAAAGTTTACAAAAGTGTACCAACAAGTGTACTAGAGTGTACCAGAGTATAGAAAAAAGTGTACAAAAGTGTAATAAAAAAGTGTACCAACAAGTGTACTAGAGTGTACCAGGGTATAGGAAAAAGTGTATCAAAGTATAGTAAAAAAGTGTACAAAGTCTACAGCAAGTCTACCAAAGTCTAGGAAAAGTGTACCAAAGTGTAGAAAAAAGTGTAGCAAAAGTGTACCAACAAGTCTATGAAAGTGTATCAGAGTGTAGGAAAAAGTGTACCAAAGTGTTATAAAAAAGCATACAAAAGTCTACCAACAAGTCTACCAAGGTGTACCAGAGTGTAGCAAAAAAGTGTAGCAAAAGTGTATCAAAAGTGTAGTAAATGCAGTGTGTTAGAACTTTCAGTAGTGTCTGTACACTTTATTTACACTGCCACTGCATTCAAAAATTGCCCAAGTCAAAAAATCCAAAAAATGTGATTTAGTGGGCACTAAAAACTCACACCTCTTGCACCTCAGGGCAAACCAGACCAAACAAATGACCAAAACTACCATAAGGTAGTGATGCCAGAGTTTCAGACCAGCAATTTTTTTCTTGCTCATTTTATCTCAAATCTATATACTTGTAGGGAATGAAGTGTGGTTTTTGATAGCAGCTTTTACCCAAAAAAGGAATTGTATGAATTGGGTCAACCAATGTTGAGTTATCTCACTTAGACTGATATGTGATTTAAATAAGACCACACCTACTTTTCACTTATATCTCATGAATGGCCAATGAATGTTGATTTGTGCTTCTATGCTTTCTGATAGATATAGATGTTGGCTACATTTCATTCACTGGAAGGTTTACAATCCATCAAGAAATGGAGATGCTATAAGCAAAACTGGACCAAAAAACCAAAAATGTCAAAAACCAGACAGACACAACCAACACTTTTGGTAGTCATCTTAAGCTTTCCCTACACTTTTTAATCCACAACAAATAACTGTGTTTCAGACCACTTTAGTTGTTGCATTGCTAGTGTTGTCATTAGGATAACTGTTCAGACTTTTGTCTGCTTTTTTGTACACTTCTGTATACTTTCTGAGTAAACTTAGTACACTTTCTAAGGACACTTGTGTACACTTTGTCCACTTTTTTGGTACACTTTGTACACTTTCTGTCTGCTTTTTTAGTATACTTTGTACACTTTCTGATGACACTTGTGTACACTTTTTTCTATACTTTGTCCACTTTTTTGGTACACTTTGTACACTTTCTGTCTGCTTTTTTAGTATACTTTGTACACTTTCTGATGACACTTGTGTACACTTTTTTCTATACTTTGATAGACTTGTTGGTACACTTTTGTTTGCTTTTTTGCTACACTTTTTTCCACACTTGAGTACAATTTGATAGACTTGTTGGTACACTTTTTTAATACACTTTTGTATATTCTTTACCACACTGTTACATATTTTCTTACAATATCTTTTTGATACTCTACGTTGTATCCTTTACTGTACTTGTGTATACTGAGTAGTTTCAGAGTAGTTGGTTCAGTTATGTTGCACATATGTGTATTTACAAAGTATGGTTGTTTACAAAAGTGTAGTAAAATAGTATACAAATGTATATATGTAAAAGTGTAATAAAAGGGCATATGAAGTCCATGAAAAAAAATGTATGAATGTGTGTCTAGTGAACAAATATAAAGTGTGTTAATGCCAAGCTCAAGTTCTAGCAACCACAAAGCTCAAGGAGGGTCTCACAAAGAGTCACATCACTTGAGTAAAGGTTGAAACAAGAGGAGATCTCTTAGTCACTCTTTCAGACTAAGGTCACTAGATAACTGAGCTATGATTGCACAGAACTAGCTTAGAGTTACAAGTACACAATGTGTGGGTTTTTATATGTAAGGGGCATTATAAAACAAAGATCTTGACTGGAGGGTGTCAAGACCTAAAGTAGGGGTGCAAGTCTGCTTGTCCCCAAAGAGGCGGTATGGGTCTAGGAGGTCAGGAGAAGGTAAGGGAAGATAAAGAATGAGGTCCTATGAAGTGCTGACATGGTTGGGAGAAGTCCTGAGAAAGTCCTGTGGGAGTCCTAAGGAGTCCTATAGAAGTCCAGTCAGAAATGTTTAGAAAGATCAAGGAGGATGAGTTCTGTGGTGAACTCAGAGGGGGAAGGTTGTAGGAAGGCTTAGAAGGTTGGTTTGAGGTACTTAGAGATTGAAAGTATGAAAAGATATATTCAAAATACTAGAAAACAATCTTTTATAGTCTGGGAATGCCCAAGACTTTGTAATAATGATAGAATATGAATAAGGAACAACTAAGGAACAAATAGGGGTAAGTCCGGAAAAGGAAATCAGAAGTCCGGACTTAGTCTGGTTGGACTATTGAGGTTGGACTGGTTGGTAGTGTTTTAAAGTCCGGTCCAGTCCGGTTTTTTTCATCCAAATTAGGCAACTGGACTGAGACCGGTCCAAAGGGCATCCTAAAACCTCACAACCGGCAACTGGACCGATCCGGCCCGGTCCTAATTCAGCCTACAAGGCAACTGGACTGATTTGGACCAGTTGCAACCAAAACTGGTTCACACGCCCCTTTCCTGTGGGAATTCGGCTTAGTGATGGCTGTATGATAGTTAGATAAGACTCTTAACTAATTTGTCATCAAATAAGCTCACAATGTGACCAAGAAACAGTCGAGATATGATTATTTTCGGCCGACATGTCATTTTTGAAGAGTGTATTTTTGTATTTCAGTCATATCTGGCTCAAAAAAATTCAGAAAAATGCGGGAAAATTACGGAATATTACTATATATGGTAGTATACATAGGGTGTGGCTGTACACTGATTGCGACCGGTTGCAACCAGTTGCCTAAGGTTCCACCAACCCAGGCAACTAGCAACTGGACTGGTCAGGACTGGTTGGCAACTGCAACTGCAGTCCAGTCCAGTTGCCAGTTGCACTACCAGCTGCCAACTGGACTTAGAAACACTACTGGTCGGACTACTTGAAAATGGGCTGGACTATTTGTAAAATGAGTTGGACTAGGAAGGGAGTGAATAGGAAGTCACTGAAAAACATAAAAAACATAAATGTAAACCTAGAGCTGCATGGAGCTCTACACCATTCTCGGGCATGCCATTCAACTAGCATGATAAGAGTGAGGTCTTTGAGGATGTGAGCAAAGAGAGCATTTTGGATAGGGCTATCAAGAAGAGAGGGTACAATGAGTACATCAGCATGTTAATCCCCCATGAGTGTGGTCCAGATGCTAGGAACTGATGGGCTGCTAGCACTGTTAGGAGTAGTAGGGCCAGGAGGGGAGGGTTGAGGTGGAAGAGAGATAGGAGTAGCATGATGTGATAGGTTTGACAGGGTTGGGGTGGAGGATGACATTCACCATGTATGGTGCCAGGGGCAGTAAGAGAAATGACAAAAGCAAGAATGAGTTAAGCAATGATTGGAAGAAACTTTGTTCAGGAAATGAAAGGTGAAATGAGAAAATGTTTCGTGTGGTTTGAAGTCAAATTTTGTTTTTGTAAGAGTAGAAGGAGAGGGGGATGTCATAAGGATGGGGGGAAGTTGTGAGGATGAGTGAGTTTATAAGCCAGGCTTGAGGGAGAGATCCACAATGTGCAAGAATGTGTTCAATTTTGTATTCTTCTTCGCCATCAATCATTTCAGGTGGCAGTGAAAGGGAATTGGAGCCATGTTCTGCAGTTTTGTGATAAGAAGATAAAAGCAAAGCATGGAATACATCATGGATTTTCCATGTGGGGGGAAGACATAAGTGATAGGCAATGGTGGAGATAACTTGTGTGATTTCAAAGGATCCCTTGTGGTGAGGAACTAATTTTTGAGAGGGGTATCAGAGATGGAGGTGGGTATTGTTCAGCCACACTTTATCACTGAATTTCCATGATTGGAACTTGGATGAAATTCATTCCTTCATGGTTTGTTGGGCATGTTTCTGGGCTTCTAGGACTTCCTTCCAGGTGAAGTGTAAAAGGGAGAGGTGTTGTTCTAGGGTAGGGAGGAATGTTTTTCCTAAAGGAGGATAGCCATGAGGTTCATATCTGAGAATGAGGAAAAATGGGGTAACTCTGGTGGAAGAATGTGTGAGGAAGTTATGGGAGAATTCAGTGAGAGGAAGGAGAGATGACCAGGAATCATTACAACCAGAGCAGAAAATGCAAAGGTAGGTTTCTAGTTCTTTATTGACATGTTTTGTTTGGCTGTTGGTTTGTGGATGATATGTGGAAGAAAGGGAATGATTGTAATGAAGTAGGTGGGCCAGTTCCCAGGCAAATGCAGAGGCAAATTGGGGGCCTTGGTCACTAATAAGTCTATCATATAGGCCAAAGTGAGGGAAAACATGGGTAAAAAAGAGTTCTGCAACAGTTCCTTCTGCAATGATAGTTTTATAACAAGGGATGAAAAGCACCCCCTTACTAAGACCATGGTTGACCATGACTAGAACAGAATCAAAGCCAGCAGAGGGGGGCAAGTCAGTGACAAAGTCTAAAGAGAGCTGTTGAAAGGGGCAGACAGCAGAGGAAGACAAGGGGGTTAAGGGCAGAACAGTGGGGTGTATGAGAACCTTATTGGCCTGGTGAGTGGCACACCCCAAAACAAAATGGTGGATGAAGGAGGAAAGGCCCAGCCACCAGTAATCATGAGCAACAAGGTTGATAGTGTGAATGATGCCAGTGTGACCACCAACTGGAGAGGTGTGAAGGGAGGTGAGAAGACTGATGCCTGGCAGAACATAGAGATGGTGTTTGTAGTAGAGAAGGCCAGCAGAGGTAGACCAGTCCTGAAGGGAGGCGCAAGGCAACAAGGAAATGCCCTGGGCAAGGGAGGTGAAGGTGGCAGTGGCAAAAGGATCAATGGCAGTGTCACTGTGTAAGGAGGTGGTGAGGTCAGTATCAATAAGGTAGACAAAAAGAGAATCAGGGAGAAGGGTTAATGTCTGATTATCTGAGGATGTATTGACCTCATCACAATGAGACAAGGCATTGGTGGGACTAATTCCCAGTGTTTGTCCATGTTATTGGCATTGTGGATGAGAAATCATCCATGCAGATGATGAGCCATCCCTCAGCAAGATAATCACTGAAGATGTGGTTCATCAAGGTTTGGAAATCAGGAGGGGCATTAGAAAAACTGAAAAACATAACATTTGGTTCATAGAGACCAGAGGGAGTGATGAAAGCTGCTTTCCAGTGATACTCTGGGTGGATACAGACATTGTTGTACTCCCAGTGAATGTCAAGCTTGGTAAATATGTTTGACTTGCTAAGTTGATTGATGAGGTCAGGAATACAAGGGAGAGGAGTGGCATTCTTGACAGTATGTTCATTTAGGTAGTAATAATCCTGGCAAGGGTGAAGGTTGCTGTCTTTCTTAGCAACAAAGAAAAATGGAGATGCCTGTGGGGATGAGGATCAGGAGATGTGATCATTGGCTAAGTTTTCTTTTATAAACTTGTCACAAGCCTCCTGCTCCATTGGGTTGAGGGAGTGTTATGCACAGCATTGTTGGACTCAGCACACAGCCTTAGCAAGGATCTCATGAAGAGTTGCATCACGCTAAGATAAAGCTGAGGAGCAAGTGGATCTCTCTCTATTCCACACCAGGAGACTTGAGGAACTAGTAACAACACTGGTATTGCATAGCACTAGCTTACCATATATACACTGGGTACAAGGGTTTTTATAGTACAATCAGATAGCATGGACCAGGACTGGTTATGGAAGCACATATGGAAACTGGGAAAGGGAAGTGGAGCTAACATGAGTCTGAACTGACCAGAAAGAGAAAGACTCATGTCAGTAGAAATACAATTGGAAATGGTCATGAAAGATATCTTCCATTCTTCCAGAATTCTGGAAGCACAGAAAGTGGAACATTGGAACTCCAGAGTGCATTAAAAGGTAACATGGGTGGCTGTTGCATGTGAGAAGGATAGAAGTGGGTCAAGAGAGATGAAAGAAAAATAAGACTCATCCACAACACAACCCCTTGTCTTGACTTGGACTGTAACATTACCCCCTTCATATAGTGGAGCCACTGGCTGCACCAACATTCTAAACTGAATCACCTCCAGTGTTCCACTCAATCACATCAGCAACATCCCTGTTCTCTCCTGATTCAGAATCTGAACTGTGGTTCAGACAGTCCTGTTCCACATGGCTGACACTGGAGCAAAGCTGGCAAGTATGGAGGCATGGACAGTTTGCAAGGGGATGTCCAGATTGCCAACAATTGAGGCAACAATAATTGGGGCAGTGATGGATAGAGTGACAAAGCGATGTGCAACTATAGCAGGGGAAGGCGGGGGATGTGAAAGCTAAAGGAGAATTTCCATGCTGGTCTTGCTTGGTTGAAGGGTGACATCCAACAGGATGGTTGTTATCCATTCCCCAAGACTGGGTAGAGGAGCAAGAGCAGTTCTAGGGATAGAGTTCCAGTTGGATTGGTTGTTGGGTTGGTCTTCCCCTACAACTGTGATGACCCTGGGAGGAGAGCAGAGAAGATGATGTTGAATTCAAGTTGTGAGAGGAAGCAGATGTAGGTTGCACCTGAGACAAATTGGAGGAGGGAATGCTGATAGTGACTCTTTAACTAGAGGGATCCAGAGTGGAAACAATTTGTTCCAGTTTGGAAGGAGTCAGAATTGGGGTGGTGTCTGGATTGTGACTCTGTTCAGGCATGCCTAGACAGAAAGGGGATAAAGGCATTGGGATGACGATGTTCTGCTTCAGCAGCATAAATCTCCTGAATGGAAGGGGGAAGAGACATCCACCAGGGTCAGAGGAGATCCCATAGGTGAGAAGGATGGATGGTTTGGATTAGATCCACAAAGTTGGATAGAGAGAAGGTATTTAGGATAAGGGGATATAAGTCAGATAAGGATGCCATCATGGCACCAGAAGGGAGAGAAGGAGTGACTAAGAAGGCATCAAATAAATAAAGTCAGAGTCAGGCAAAACAATGGTAAAGTTGAATTGAATTATACATATCTGCATCCTGGGTTGTGTCCTCAGTTTCCTTAACCTTATCCTTGAGAAAGCAAAGTAAAGAAGGATCTTCTAGAATATGTGTAAAAAGAATATTTCAGACAGGGAAATCAAGAAGAGCAGGAACAATAGGAGTGTGAGGGAATCGTTCCCCCATCTGTGCAGTCCAGGTGCTAGGAACAGATGGACCAAGTATGCTAAGACCAGAAGAAGTGCGAGTTTGGTCCACAGAGAGTTGCCTCAAGGATGCATGGTTTGATGATAAAGAAGTTGGGGTAGAGGTGGAAGACATAAATTCAATAAGAGTGATGCCAAGGGCAGTAATCCAGCTGGCAAAAGAAGGAGTGAAGAAGTTGATGGGAGTAGGGGATCTTAATGGAACCAGAATTGAAAATGATAAAAAGGTTCATTTGGGATGAAGTCAAAGTCAGAGCAGTGAAGTGGAGAGAGGATTATGGGGGGAAGATGTGAGGATGGTTCAGTTTATATGTAGCCAGAAGGTCAGCTGCATGCATCAGATTATCTTCTGGTTCCCAAGTATTTTTACTTGAGGGCCAACCTTTCCAAGCCACTAGGAATTGTCTCCAGCGAGAGGTGCCAGGATCTGATTAACTTCATATTTGTCCTCTCCTTCAATTTCATTTGGAGGAGGTGAGATGAAATTTGGGCCATGTTCAGTGGTCTTCCAATAGGTAGATAAGAGAGAAGCATGGAACACATTGTGAATGTTCCACGTTGGTGGAAGATGGAGTTGAACAATTTCAAAAGGACCCTCATGCCAGGGGGCCAATTTTCTGCAGGGATAATAAAGATGAAGGTGGGTGTTGAAAAGCCAGACCTTGTCTTCCACTTTCCAGGGTTTGAATTTGGAGGAGATCCAGTCTTTCATGAGTTGTTGGAAATGGTGATGAGCTTTCCAAGCTTCTTTCTGTGCTTCCAATAGGTTGGTCAACCAAGTTTCCAAAGCAGATAAGAAAGTATTGCCAAGGGCAGGATAGAAGCGAGGTTCATAGCCAAGGATGAGGGAAAAAGAAGATTGGCCAGTGAAAGAATGAATTTGAGAATCATGGGAGAATTCAGCCATCAGAAGGATGTCAACCCATTTATTGTTCCATCCATGACAAAATATGCTGAGGTAAGATTCCAGTTCCTGATTGACATGTTCAGTTTCACCATCTGTTTGAGGGTGATATGATGAGGATAAAGCATGGTCATATTCCAGTAACTGCACTAGTTCCTGAGTGAAAGCTGAGGCAAACTGTGGACCATGGTCTGAAATACATCAGTTATGAAGTCCATATTGGGGGAAGATGTGGGTGAAGAAGAGATTGGCAGTGCCTGCTGCAGAGATGTTTTTTGTACAAGGGATAAAAATCATGCCCTTCATAAGGCCATGGTCAACCACAACCAAAATAGAATCAAAACTGGAAGAGGCTGGAAGATCAGCGATGAAATTCATAGAAACCTGCTGGAAGGGGTGAGTGGCAAAGGAGGACAGAGGAGAAAGAGGTGGAGTGGTGGGATGAGTAAGGACTTTGTTAGCCTGGCAGGTGGCACATCCAGAAATGAAACAGTGAATAAAGGCAGCAAGACCAGGCCACCAATAGTCATGAGAGACAAGATTAATGGAACAGATGATCCCAGCATGCCCACCTGAATGGATTCATGGATGTGGCAGACCAGAGGTGCATGACAGGAGGGAGAAATATAAAGACAATGCCAGAAATACAAGCAGTGATCATCAAAGAACCAATCAGAGAGGAGGGCATGTGGAAGAAGGGACAACCCCTGTGAAAGAGCCACCTGGGCCACAGAGACAAAAGGATCAGAAGAAGAGCAAGTAGCAATGGCAGTAGATAAAGGAAGATCAATAATCCAAACAAAAAGAGAAGGAGGAAGTAGGGTCATATCTGAGTTATCAGAGGAAGTGTCCACTTCATTCTGATAGGACAAGGCATTGGCAGGACCCATCTGAGTCCCCAGAACATGTTTGAACTGGAGGTCAAAATCCTGCAGGAAGAGCTGCCAGTGAGCATGGCAACAGGAGAGCTTGTGAGGAGCCTGGAAGTATGTAAGGTTCCGGTGATCCATAAGGATGGTCACTGGAATACCTGTGCCCTGTAGGTAATGACACCATTCCTCAAGAGCATGAATGACAGCAAGGAGTTCTCAATCATAGATGTCATAGTTTTGTTCAGCAGGGGAAAAAGTTTTGGAAAGATATGCACAAGATGAAGATCACCATTGTCATCCAGTTGCATGAGGACTCCACCAGAAGCAGTGAGGGAGGCATCAGTCATGACAGTAAAAGGATGGGAGGTGTCAGGCATATGGAGGACAGGTTTCTGGAGAAAGGCTGCTTGGAGAGAAAGAAAACTATGGTTGGCAGCAGTGGACCAATCCCAGGTAGTGGTCTTCCAGGTGAGATCTAGGAGGAGTTGTGCAAGTGAGGAGAAGTTAGGGATGAATTTGTGGTAAAAATTGCAAAAATCAATGAAAGACTGGACAGCTTTGATAGAATGAGGTGGTTTCCATTGTTCTATAGCAGTCAATTTAGTAGTATCCATGAGGATGGACCTGCCTGTCACAACCATGCCAAGGAATTCAATCTGCTTTGCAGCAAAGGTACATTTGGAGTTTGAGAAGGAGTTCATATTCCTGGAAACACTGTAAAACCTTGCAAACTATGACCCAGTGTTGCACATAATCATCCTTATTATGTATGCAGAAGTCATCCATGTAAATGATGAGCATCCTTTGGCAAGATAGTCACCAAAGATGTGGCACATCAACCCATCCTTCCAGAGTGATGAATGCTGCCTTCCATCTGTCTTTGGGACAAATGAGCACATTATTGTATCCCCACTGGTGAATATCAAGTTTGGTGAAGATGTTAGAGTGTCAGAGAGTGTCAACCAAGTCTGGAATGTGAGGTAAGGGATAAGCATTCTTTATAGTATGCTCATTCAGGTAATGGTAGTCTTTGCAAGGTCAGAGGTTGCCATCCTTTTTGGCAAGAAGAAGGGAGAAGCTTGGGGAGATTTCAATGGTGAAATACGCCCATTGGCTAGGTTTTCAGAGATGAAGGTAGAGCATGCTTCATGTTCCTGTGGGTTCAGGGAGTAGGTTTTAGCAACTTTCAGGATGAAGGAGTCTTTGAGGTCAATGGAGAAATCAAATTCCCCACATGAGGGAGGTAGTCAGTCCAATGGTGGTTCCCCAAAGACATCAGCAAAGTCTGCAATTGGAGGTGGTAAGGTTGTAGCAGCACTTCTTTATTCATAGCTAGCTGGGTGGATATTGTGGTTTTGCATATTGATTTGTCTCTGTATCATGGGTCATAGAGTTTCCTCAGTTCTAGGCTTGGATCAACTCCCAGATACCATAACAGATACCTTTGGGAGATAGACTCTGGAGTTTTCTTAGAAGGTGAATGGTGGGATGATAGAGAGATGTGACCAGTGGCCCAATTAATGAGTGGATTACATTGGCAAAGCCATGGTAGTCCCAGGATGACCTCTTCTTTTCCACAATTAAGAATAAGAAAGTCAATAGGGGTGGTAGAGTGATCAATGGAAATATTCAGAGTTGTTTTGTAACAGATGACACCATTTTTATTGGACATGCCATCAGCATTAGTGGCCATGACAGGTTGGGTCAGCTTAGTAAGGGGGAGGTGATGTCGTGAAGCAAGAGAGTGATGGAGAAAGTTTCCAGTGGCTCTGAAATCAACTAAGGCTTTGCAGGAGATGCAAGGTTTGGTTCATCCCATGGCAGTCAGGTGAATGGGGAGTTGAATTGATCTGGCAGTGGGGGATGTTACACACAGTGCTGTTGAACTCAACACACAGCCTTAGTGAGAATCTCACGAAGAGTCATGTCGAGCTAAGGTAAAGTTGAGAAGCAGCAAGATCTCTCTATCTCACACGGAGACTCGAGGGACTAGTAACAATGCTGATATTGCGTAGAACTAGCTTACCATATATACACCAGGTACAAGGGATTTTATAGTACACTCTGATAGCACGGACCAAGACTGGTTAAGGAAACATGTATGGGAACTGGAAAAGGGAAGTGGAGCTAACATGAGTCTGAACTGACCAGAAAGAGAAAGACTCATGTAAGTAGAAATACAATTGGAAAAACTTTGAAAGATATCTCCCGTTCTTCCAGGATTCCAGAATTCCAGAAGTGCAGGAAAGTATTCTGGAATGGGCAGAAGCACTTCCAGAAGTGCAGGAAGAATCTGGAAGCATGGGAACCGGAATATTGGAACTCCGGAATGAGTTAAACATTAACACAGGTAGCTGTTGCATGTGAGAAGGATAGTAGTGGGTCAAGAGGAATAAAAGAAAAATAGGACTCTTCTGCAACACAGCCCCTTGTCTTGACTTGGACTGTAACAGGGGAGGTACAGAGTACATGAACAAGTTTATTGGAAGAGCTAGGCATCTCTCTAGTCTTCTGAGCTAAAAATCCTCTCTCTTGTCTTCCAATGCTTCCAGTTCTGATTCTGGAAGCTCCTCAATAGCAGCTATGGTTTCATCATCATCGTAAACAGTTTGTAGTACCTTGAGAATCTCATCCTTCTTGGCATGTTTTTCTGTGATAATCTTATTGACATACTCTCCTAGTGCAGAAGGTTGAGCAGGAGTAGCAATGGAACAGGCCCAAGTGCATTTAATGGTTCTGGTACTGGAACTGGAACTGGAAGAAGTAGAGGTAGTCCAGGAGGAACTGGAAGAGGTTTGTCATTGTGGGTGGTCATCATTCATGAGGGTGATTGGTAGTTCTACAGCCAACCTTATGACAGATAAAGCACTGGTTTTCTTGCTGATGGTGCACCTGCTCAACTGGATTAAGATGGATGACATCTACATCCATAGCATTAGGGTCTTTGGAAGTTCTCATGAAATTGCCTCCCCTTCCAGCACAGATATTGGCAATCCTTCATTGCTGGGCATGGTATTTGGCAGCTTGGGTAATCCACTCTTTCAAAGTGGCTGGTTGGGTCTGTTGGCTCAGAATCTTTTCAACAATCTTGTGGTCCATTCTGGTGGCCAAGTAGTCAAGGAGCATAGTCTGATCTGTAATATTGGCCCTGGCAGAGTGGAGGCGAAATTCTGAGACATATCTCTGAAATCCTCCTTCAGAGTCCTTCATATCCTAATGCAAGGAGTGAAGCTTTTGGCAAGCTTCCTCTACAATGTTAAATGGGAAAAAGGTAGCATGGAAGTCTTCCTCTACCTTGGCAAACATCTTGTTTGCAGCAGTAACTTCAGAGTTGGATATCTTTGTGTACCAACCTTCAGCAAAAGGGGCACCATTCCCTTTGGTCATCTTGATAAGAAGGACCAGTACCTTCATTGCATCAGTGTATAGGGTGTCATTCATAGTAAAGTAGGCTTTCATAGCCAGTAACCAGTGGTTAGCATCTCTGCTATCTCCTGAAAAATCCTGGGGGAGACCAGCCTTTAATTCAGTGGGGCATGCAGCTGGGGGGTCATCCATTGGTACATCTGGGTTGGGGGGATTCAGAGGTGGTTCTGGGTTCCAATGGGGTTCAGGGTCTCAAGGGGATAACAGTGGTTCTGGGTTTGGGTGCACAGGTGTGGATACTTTGGGAGGATTTGTGGGGGTGTCTATCCTTTCCTCTCATCGAGCAGGTCTTTGGTGGACAATGAAACCTTCAGTGTCTACTGGAGTTCTGTCTTCCTGGAGATGATGTATCCCTGGAAAGAGTTCCTAGATTTCCTGGGTGAGGATGTAAGTGGGAACAGTAGTTGGAGTAGTGTTGTCAGAGGAACTGGAGGATGGTGAGTGAATGCCCCATTGAGGGTTTGCTGAGAAAATGGTGGGCATCTGCTCAATAGCAGGAGAGCAATGGAGAAGCTAGTTCTTTTGTTATGTGCAGTGTTGTTGAACTCAGCACACAGCCTTAGTGAGGATCTCACAAAGAGTCACATCAAGCTAAGGTAAAGCTGAGAAGCAAGTGAATCTCTCTCTATCCCACACCAGGAGACTCAAGGAACTAGTAACAACCCTGGTATTGCATAGAACTAGCTTACTGTATATACACTGGGTACAAGGGTTTTTATAGTACAATCAGATAGCACAGACCAGGACTGGTTATGGAAGCACATATGGAAACTGGGAAAGGGAAGTGGAGCTAACATGAGTCTGAACTGACCAGAAAGAGAAAGACTCATGTCAGTAGAAATACAATTGGAAATGGTCATGAAAGATATCTTCCATTCTTCCAGAATTCCAGAATTCTGGAAGTGCCAAAAAGTCTGAAAATTGTATTTTCCAACCAATTCCAAGTCCAACCCAATTCCAAAGTCCAGAATCACATGTCAGCACCATAGCACAGTAGCAGCTGAGTTTGGGCAGCATCTCAATTCCAGCAAACATGCCAAAGTGTTATCCACCCATTGCACTGCCTCCCCACCACCTTTCTGTCCAGTCAAGTTTGCTCATAATAATACCATATCTGGCAACAAAGGATGAAAATCCATGCAAGTACTGACTAGGACTGCAGGAGTCCACTTGAGTCTGTCAATCTCTGGAAACAGGCCATGGCTGCAGGAGTCTGCCTGAGTCTGTCAAACTCCATGAGCAGGCCATGGCCATAGGAGTCCACCAGTGTCTGTGTGGATACTGGCCAGGGCTGCAGGAGTCCACCTGAGTCTGTTGATCTCCATGAGCAAGCCATGGCAGCTGCAGGAGTCCACCCAAGTCTGTCAATCTCCATGAGCAGGCCAGTCTGCCAGTGTCTGTGCAGGTACTGGCCAGGGTTGCAGGAGTCTGCCTGTCCATGCGGGCACTGGCCAGGGCTGCAGGACTCTGCCCAAGCCTGTCGATCTTCATAAGCAAGCCATGGCAGCTGCAGGAGTCCACCTAAGTCTGTTGATCTCTGTGAGCAGGCCATGGCCACAGGAGTCTGCCAGTGTCCAGGCAGGTACTTTCTAGGGCTGCAAGAGTCTGCCAAAGTCTGTCAATCTCCATGAGCAACACACAGCGACAGGAGATCAATCATACTATCAGCATGCACAATCACAAATAACAACAAATGGTACTGAGTAGTATGGTTGCCCAGCATTGCAAGCACTCAATGCAATTCCACAGCAGGACCTCTGCCCCACATGTGCACAAGTGAGTTGGTGGGTAAGGAGGACAGAGACAGCGAGCCTTACATCAGACTATCATTTGAGGCATGCATCTAGTATTAGAATGCTGCTTAAATTTATATAACTCCACTTCAGCATGCCACAGTAGCACATGATTAGTTGGAATTGGATTGGAGTTGGAATCATTGGAAAATACAATTCTGAGATGTCCTCAGAAGTGCAGGAAAGTATTCCAGAATGGATGGAAGCACTTCTGGAAGTGCAGGAAGAATTCTGGAAGTGCAGGAAGTGGAACATCAGAACTCTGGAGTGCATTAAAAGGTAACATGGGTGGCTGTTGCATGTGAGAAGGATAGAAGTGGGTCAAGAGGGATGAAAGAAAAATAAGACTTGTCCACAACACAACCCCTTGTCTTGACTTGGACTGTAACAGGGAGTAGATTTTGGCCACCTGGGGAACAAATGAATCTTTCAATAGGGTAATACCAAAGTTGAACTCTCCCCATGAAGGAGGGAGATGATCAATGGGGGGATCTTTGAATACCCATTTATAGGCTGATAACTGGGATGGGAGTATGACAGTTTTTATTCCTTGTTCAATGGCTAACTGGGTAGATAGAGTGGTTTTGTTGAGGTAATGAGGGGCATATCATTGGTTGTAAAGGTATCCCAATTCTAGGAAAGGATCCATTCCCAGGTAGCAAAGGAGGTAATGGTGGGATACATCTTTGTCAAGTTCTTTCCATACTGGTCATGGGGTGGAGGGGAAGGAGATGGTTCCAGTGATCAAGTTTATGTTTGGATTGGCCATTTGAAGCCAAGGCATTCCAAGGATTACTTTTTCCTTTCCACAGTTGAGTATGAATAGGGTGATAGGGGATGTGGTTCCATCAACAGTTAGCTGCAGAGTAGTTTTCTGACATAATACTCCATTTTTGTTCAATGTTCCATCTGCATTAGCAGCGGAGATCAGTTTGGCCAATTTGGACAGGGAAAGGTTGTGCTGTGATATGAGGGTTTGATGAATGTTTCCAGTAGCTTCAGAATCAACCAGGGCATTGTTTGCAACAGGTTTTGCTCATCTGAATGCAGAGGGGTGAATGGGGAGTTGTATTGATCTGGCATTAGGCAAAGTACAAATTACACAGGCAAGAGCTGGGGAAGCAGTGACTGTTGTCCTACTCTTCCCTTTCAAAAATCCTTGGAGGAAGGTTCATCTTCCTTGAATTCCTCTATCATGGCTATGTTGGTGTCTAGGTCAAGGAGAGGGGGAATATCTTCTTCATCATAGACTGTTTGAAGCATCTTTAAGAGTTCCTCTTTCTTGACCTTGTCTGTAAAGATCTTGTTCAAGTATTGCCCTAGATCCAACATCTGTGTTGTTTCCTGCAGGGCATCGATAGTTCTTGTCAATGCATGTGGTCTTGGTGCAGTGGTGGTCCTAGGGGTGGTGCTCAGTGACCTAGGGGTGCAAGGATGGTTCCAAGAAGAACAACTGACTGATCTTGAGATATCAGTTTGAAGGACTGCACTAGAGGACTTACTATGTGTATTCCTTTACACACTTAGTATATAAATCCTCATGTAACTCCAAGCACTCCTTAGTGCAAATATTAATAGTCAATAACCTCATCTTCATATCTTCATATCTCCTTAGAACTCCAACCTCCAAAATACAAGAACAAGGGGATCAGCAAGGGTGCAACATATAAGTCCTGTACCAATATCCTTACTCTGACATCTCCTCCTGGAGCTTCTATCATCTCCTGCACAAACTTCTACATCTCCTAACAGAGTTCCATTGGACTTCCTCCAGAAAGAGCCTGGACTCTGATAGTATAGCCATAAGGGGTAGTCCAAATGCAATGCTACTGCAGAAGGCTGTGAAGTCCAATGGAACAATAGAAGTAATGAGGCCATGGTATAGCTAAGTGAAGAGTAGAAGCAGAGAAGAACAAGAAAGGAAGTAACAGGACTAAGAGTGGAAATGTAAGTACAGCCATGGATGATACAAAAGGAAACAAAATGTAACACTGACCTGCCAGCACCACAGAAAAGACTCAGCTGTGCAAACAAGCTTATGATGCCTTTTCAATTCTTTCAGCATCACAACTGTCAAACCTGTGCTCTATTATTCCTTCTGTTTTTTGGGTTAAGTATGGTTAACTGGAAAAATTTAGTGGCAGTGCCCTAAACGCCTTATATCGATCGTACCTCGGTAGATCCCGGAACCCGGGGTTCCTTTCTTTCCGAAAAGGGAAGCGGCGTCGTGAGCGGGGCGTCGGTCCTGAGGAGGCCCGCGCTGCGGGCGATTCACCGACCCAGAGACGCCGCTCGAGAGCTCCTCCAGCCTGGCGCGCGTTCCCGTCGGCCGATCTCGCGTGGTGGAAGGCCAGAGGGAGAGAGTTCAGCCCACGTTCGATTAGAGTAGCGACGATCCTG
>JBBPTK010000337.1:0-17307 GCA_038094135.1 Spongiforma cf. squarepantsii
CTATATTATACTAGAGTATAATGGCTACCTACTAGGCCCCATATGATGTGGTGAAGTGGCCTGGTTGTGGAAATTGGGCGATGCATCAAATTATGTAATCCTGTGCATTTCCATTTTGAGACACTTTATGTCCGGAGTAATTACACTACATCGTGTGTCCGGGGTAAATAACCATGTGATCAGGTAAAATAATAAATGTGCAAAAAGTGCTTCATAGACACATGGTGTATTTTTCCTGTTGAAGGTGTGTTGAGTTACCCAGGACACAAAATTCATGTAATTATCCTGGACACTAGATTTAGTTTGTTCTCTGTGTCTATGTAGTAGACTTAGTTCCTTCAGTGTCTACAGTCAGTCCACCAGCTTGGACTGCTTTTTCAAAAGCCTCCTTTATATGAGTGGAGAAATTGATTGCAATTCCTTGACGGTGTATTCCAGGGCGAGATAGGGTTGTACCATGCTTGAAACATAGTTTCACAGCCTCAATATAAAATAAAGATCAATTGGAAATCAGCTACAGCCAACCAAGACACATACCATGACAGTATCCTTTGCACACTTTACAACAACACGAAGAGAAACATCCACAAAATTGCCACCAGATGTACGGCAGAATTTGGATGAATGCTTAGGCTTTTTGACATGGAGAGCAGCTGCATCAGCATCCACAACCTCATGCATGGTGACCCAGTTCAATGCATATGGTGCATAGAGCTGGTCAGTATGGATAGGTCTATATTCCCATAATTATGGTGGTCATAAATTATAAAAGATAATAGAATACGCACGCAGTGTAATTCTGTGACATGTAAGCCTCAGCTGGAGCACGCTCAGCAGTACTCCAAGACAATATTCCATCAGGCAAGTCAAGCTCATAGCCTTGCTCTAACTGGATGTGAATCAACTCTTCAAATTTATAAGCACATAAACATACCACTGATATCACCTGGTGAAGTCATTGCAGGTAGACCAGACCTTGCTATCTCTGTTCTCACAGGTTCAGTGATCTCCTGAGGCAGAACTGCTGTTAAGAAGTTCCAAGTAAGGGATATAGCACCCAAGATGGACTTATCCTGTGCAGCAAGCTTTACACTGCCCTCAAGCTTCTTCTTTGCATTGTTGTGCACCAGTCCAAAAATCCGTGCATGGCGTGGACCAGCATTCCATCCATACTGGATGAGCTTACCTCCATGGTTTGGCTAGCAAGAAATTAATCATTAGTAGAAAACATTGAAAGTTTCCACTTACTCTGACACCTCTGTGGTTTTGTACTGCATCCATAATAACCTCATTAATGTGGTTGATCACATCAGGACGGCAAATGGATCCTCCACGCATGACAATGAGCTCAATTTCATCTATAATAACATGTAAGATGTGTGTGGAGAGAAAACACAAACTTACTATGTGATTCATAATGTGAATTGATGAAGGCTATGCTTTCATGTTCTCTGACAATATACCAGGTATCATCAGCTGGGACAGCAAGAATACCACTGTGCATGGAGTCCACCAAGTCCTCATTGCCTTGATCTACAAGAATGGTATGACATGTGTGCACAGTATCCATGCGGTTGCGGTGAATAACCATAAGCTTCCCTTGTCCAACAAGAGAAGCATAAGGCTGGGAACCTTGTCCCAAGCCTAAAGCATTGACCTAGAAGTATAAAATATATGCAATTAAATGGCATGTACAAAATTCCACTTACCAATTCTCTTTTGGTGGACCTAGCATTATTGGATGCCATTTTAGCCAGCTTCTGATAGTTGTTGACTACCAGAAATAGCTTGCTATTGGAAATAGAAGGCTGCTGGTTGACAACACGCAGAAATTGCTGCAACTATAAAATATATATGATTTGAATATTCTTGAACCTATGTTGGATTAATAATATTACACACCTTGGAAGGGGGGGAATCTAGTTTTGCATCAAGGGCAGCTGCTCTGATACAATCCCATACAGTGGGGGAGCTTGGTTCAGCCTCAAATGCAGCCAAGAATGCAGTGTTGGAATTAAGAAGTTCCAAAACTGGATGCACAGGTCAACAAAACATGGAGTGAACTGGACAGTAAGCATACATTTGATAAGCTTCTGCTGCTTCTGGGAAATCTGCTTAGGCATAGTAGGGTTGAGAGAGGGTTTGGTGGATGACTGGTGTACTTGGTTGCACGAAGTATCTTTTTAATATTATGTAATCATGCCCGTGACATCTTGTACTGCAGACAAAGTATGGTAAAGTAGAAATAATATAGTAATGATCCACCATTCCATCACTGCCAAGGTGAGGCCTTGAAGGAACGAACAATGGCAATAGTATGGGCCATTCACGTCATCAAGATGGGGTGTGCAATGGCGATGGTAGTGATGCTGTGGCCCAGCTTGGGGGGCTTGGGACCCTGCAAAATTGTGAGCTGGGCTTTGAGCCCTCAGAGCTTGGCCCATACCCCAGATCAGCACTGTCGATATTCTTTGAAGAGGCCATGGAGAGGGAGGAGTGGATCGGATGGGATCAGGTGGGGGCGAGACGACGACAACGTCAGTGCGATGATGCGCTGACGTTGTGGTCGTCGCGTTCGTTGCAGCACGAGGGTGAGGGTAAGGACGTGAGGTGGGAGTGGAGTGGGACGAGAGGGAGAGAGGGAACATGAGCGTCATCGCGTCACCGTCACGCTTGTTGCAGCGCAAGGGTGGGGTGAGGAGAGTGGGGTGGGACGAGAGACAGAGGGAAGCGAGACGACGATAACACCATTGCGTCATCGCAATGATGTTGCCGGCGTCGCGTCGCCGTCGTGTTCGTTGCAGCGCGAGGGTCGCCGGGGGTGAACGCTAGGCGAGGGAGGGCAAGGGTTGCTGCACCTTCGTCATTGTTGTTGCGTTTGTTGTAATGCAAGTGTGAGTGTGAGGGGGTGGATGTGAGGGTGGGATAGGAAGGGGGAAGGGGCTGATGCGAGTCCGAGGGCGGGGGCGTGTTGAGAGCGGGTGAAGGTGCTGGTGAGAGCAGGGGTAAATGTAAAAGTGAGCGAGCAGGAGCGCAGTGTAACGAACACAGCACAAGTGAAAAAAAGTAAAGAACCTCACCCAGTCTGGTCGATAACCCACGAATGAAACCCATAGCCTGCGTTGTCGTCGTCCTGTGTGTTGTACCACTGGGTATGAGGTGCCGCGTGCAGTGGCATGGGGGCGAAGAAGACGGCGCCGGCGATGACAACGTGATGGCATGGCGACATCGTCGTTGTCGTCGCATTCGTCACAGCGTGAGGGTGAGGGTGGGCACGAGGTGCGACGACGACGACGACGACGACACCATTGCATTGTCGTGCTGTAGTCGTCGCTGTCGTCGCCATTGTCGCGGTGCCGTCACGTTTGCTGCAGCGCGAGGGCAGTGGGGGCAGTGGGGGTGAGAGGAAGGGATTGGGGTGCGGAGGTCCGGAAGGGAGACGGGAGAGCGCGTCCTTAACGTGTTGCCGCCGTGTTTTCTGTAGCGAGAGGGTGGGGGTGAGAGCAAGACGACGCAATGACGCCGTCGGCGTCACGTCCGTTGTGGGGCGGGGGTGAGCTGGGGGTAGAGGCAAGGGAGTCGCGAGGATGCGTGAAGCCCTGGGAGGGGGCAATCCAAGTAAGAAGGTGGCGACGACGACGGTGGCGATATGGTCGCATCATTGCGGCGACGTCGCCATCGCTGTCAACGCATCGCTGTCGCGCACGTTGTGGTGTGGGAGCGAGGGTGGAGACGAGGGTAGGGAAGGGAAATGTGGGAGAGAGGGGGATGATTTCAGAGGCTTGGATGCAGTGGCCGGCATTGGCGTGCAGGCGTGCGGGCAAACTGCTCGACTTGAAGATGAACAATACCTTGAAGAACCTATTAGATCTATAGCCTAGCGGTTGCGCGTCTGGCCCCTGTTGCGTTACGGCGCAGGATTACCAGCACACGCCGTCTGTTCAATCCCTGCAGTGTCCCATATTTGTATGTGCCAGCTGCAGCTGTGTCGCTGCACTGCTTGCCCTGTTGCAGGTCTCAATATTCATGGTTTGATATTTTTGGAACTTGCAACTGACAATGGTTAACATGCATAGAGGTACAACAGTGTTACATCCTTGCAGGTAGACAATGAAAATAGGCACAGTAGTGTGTATTACAATGATGCGAAATATGTTTCGATGGCTGCTATTGCCCCATTTGTAATGCTATCCTCGATGCTTAGCCCACCACCTTCAATGATATCACCGATGAACTGCTCCTTGCAAGCTACTTTCAGACCATCAGGGTGGGGCTGTTCAGCGATATAGGCAATAAGGGTGCCGAGGGGGAGTGGGTTGATAGGGTGCAGGAGTTGTCGTGCTACCTTTTGCCACCAAAAGCGAACCCAGGCATCACGGCAATACTGGTGTTGATTAGGCGGGCAATCTATATTTGGGACAAGTGATAAGCCAGGGGGTACTGCTGCAATAGTCTTTCGCTCCCTCTCAAGCATCTCACGGGCCCTAGCAATGATGGAATAGACCCGAAGATCGAGATGGGAAAGATCGCCTTCACCAATGGCAGCCAAAGGAGATGCAACCAACTTCTGTGTGGCTTGGGGTATCCATTGGGGTATGTTATACCTGCGAGCCAGAGCTAGCCTATTTGCAGGGCTAAGATCTAAGGCCTCGAGCTGGCTGATGGCCCATGATATGCTGTTATCGATCATCAACCATCGGGAGATTTTGAGAATGGCAGTAAGTGATGGGATTGTATGGTGTTGGGCAATAGATCCACTAGTAATGCCATTGGTTATAGTTATACTGTTGATAAAGTGGCAAAGGTGGGGTAAACTTACACATGGTAAACCCAGGCTGTAAAGTACTCAAACTCCTCACTGCTTATGCCCTCCAAAACAATAGCATTGCTATCATTCTCCCCATCATTTGCAATACCAGATGGCAGGCTTAATATTGTTTCCATGGCCACTGAGTGCATTGAAAGAATACTCTTGTGTAGGCAAAAAAGTGTATCACCTGTCTAAAATGGCATTGTATGTTGAAACCAGCAGCATTACCAGGTGAGAAGTATAGAATATACCTGGAATACAATGTTTCCATCAGGAAACCAGAACCTTGGGTGTCAGTGCATCTGTAGTGTAGATAGATAGAAATGCACTCCTTATCTAAGCAACTTGCTGATCACACCCACCTATTGCTACGACCACCATATACTGATTCCACTGCAATATACTAAGCCAGAGCTATCATGTCCTTTCCTGCTTTACCACCCTACACCTCTGCTCCTTGGCCAGCCCAAGTTTTACAGGCACATAAGATCCTGCAAGATCTATTCCACCATGCAAATCAAACTCTTCAGGCTACAAGTGAACCCACCCAGCTGCAATACCATTTAAGTGCAGTCAACCATGATGCTATACCAATTCTCCATGCACTTGAGACCCTTTCCCAACAAAGTGACTTTCCTCTGCAGTGGGTGGTGGAATGTACTGCCCACTTTGGTTTGCTGTTGCAGCAACTTGGTGATGCCCAACAAAGGGCAGTAGATCAGTAAGCACATATATTCTATATACATACTACAGGATTATTTATATTATCCAGGGACTCTGTGGAAGTACACTATATAGATTCTATCCAAAAAATCCACCACCATGCTGGTCCTGGACGACCACGAAAGCAACCACAGGTTCAACTACTACATGCTGCGATGACTTCAGGACACCATATGTCTGTATCAAAGCTTGCTCGGCTTATAGGCATCCATCGCAATACACTGCGATATTACCTGAAAAAATACAAGATTGATTACCATCACACCCCGATCACAGATGGCGAACTAGATCTGTTAATCCACTACTTTCGCCACCACAAACCACAATCTGGACTGCGCTATCTAGCAGGATCTTTCAGGCGATATGGCATGCACATCCAACAACATCGCATTGCCTCTTCTCTCCATCGTGTGGATCCTCTTGGCCATATTTTGCGCAAGAAGACTACTATTCAGCGCCGTCAATACCATGTTTCTCGCCCCAATGCCTTGTGGCATATAGATGGACACCATAAGCTGGTTCACTGGGGTATTGTTATTCATGGAATCATTGATGGTTATTGTAGAACAGTAAGTTTTCTATTCAGGCTTTGAATGTCTACTACTAGTATAGTATTACCCAACCTTGAACTGACCACCACTATTACTTATTAGATGGTCAACCTTGATGCCCATACTAATAACCGTGCATCAACAGTTCTTGATACATTTCTGCATGCTGTTAAACAATATGGCTTACCATCACGTATACGGGGTGATAGAGGTGGTGAGAACAAAGATGTAGCTGTATTCATGGTCATGGCTCGAGGACCCAATCGAGCAAGTTTCATGTGGGGAACGTAAGTTGTATTTCTCAGGCTACTAAGATCAACTGTCTGTATTAATATTTCCTACTTAAGCTCTACTCACAATACACGAATTGAAAGATCATGGGTTGAAGTGGGTCGACGGTTTCTCTATGCCTGGCGAGCCTTTTTCCTTCGGCTTGAAAGGCTTCATCACCTGGATAGAACAAATCCAAATCATCTATGGCTGCTGCACCATCTATTCTTAAACAGTATAGATGCTGATTGCAAAGTATTTTGTGAAGAATGGAATGCCCATCCAATCTCAGGAGAAGGACATAATCAAAGCCCCAATGTAAGTCATACTACTAGTAAATACACTGGCACTGTATGGAAATATTAACTGTTATTTTATACATATAGGATCTCCGTGTATCAGGCCAGCTTGAGCTTGGAATGTATGATGTTGATGAAATCACTATCCACCCTAGTGTTTATGTCCACTATGGTCTGGAGCAAGCAAATATGCAGGAACAAGATGATGGTGACTGGGAGGATATGGATAATGATAGCAATTATCAATCTGGAGGAATTGCTGAACTATCAGCTAGGATTGCAGCTGAACAAGAAATACAATTCCTACATGAAGCTGCAAGAGTACCCAGTCACACCAATCCCCTCCATACATCAACTACTTTCATAGCATTCACTGAGGCACTGGCCCAAGTCCAATGCCTGCATTATATGCCAACTGGAATGGGGATTAGAGAAGAAGAATGGGATGCTAGTGGTGGATATCCTGAAATTGAAACTATACGATCTGGCCGACGAAGCAGAAAAGAGATCACAATTGAACTACCACATGACATTTGGTACCCTCGGGCAATACAATGGTGTCAGGCCTTGGAGGTATTTAACCATACTATGGCTCTGTACAATGAATCCATGGAACACCAGTAGAATGTACTTAGTAAATAAAATGGTAGTATTGCAGTGTGGGAATACAACACTATAGTGGTGGCAACGACCACTGGCAACTTAGCAAGTTTGTTTTTTTACAGTATCACCCACTTCACCAGTGTCCACATTTTCTGCTACTACCCATACATTTATCCATTTGAATTCCTACTACTAGTCTGTCTTTACCATGGTTAAACGACTTCGTAAACGCAAGGTTATTTCATCTGAGCCCTCAGACGATGGAAACCTATCCTCTCCTTTACCTCCTTCACAGGCTGGACAAGCCTCGACTTCTATTGTAGATTCAGTTCTTCGTACTATGCTTTCACAACAACCATCATCTTCTCGTCAGTCTTACTTCCCATCTAATACCCAATCTACCACCTCAGTCAAGGCTTCACTTCGTCGAGCACATGCCGAATCCAACAAAGGGTTGAAGGGCAAGTCTAGACAGTGTAGCAACACCTATCCTCTGCATAAAAAAGAACAGGCAGAGAAAGTAAGTGCTTCTGATCTATTGCTTACTGTTTAAATACTCATACTAGCACCATGATGCCTTAGGGCCTTCGTGGTCGTCCAAAAAATATGGACTTTCACATAGCTCGTATTATCTTTTTGCCATATGGAGTGGACATGGTATGCTCTATATCTTTTTCTAGTTGTATTCGTAGTATGACTTGTATCACTATTTCTAGCCCAGCTTCAACGATGACTTAGATGCGAGTCAATTGACACTATCACAGCTATTTCCTACCCTTCGACAACCAAAGACTTTATCGAGTGTCCAGCTGAGTCGACTTGAGGCAGCTGGTTTGGCTCGCTCCAACCTTCGCTCATACTTCCAGTTCAACCGGGAATGGTCGTGGTCACAGGTCGATAGCCTACTCCGAGATGAATTTCCTAAACTTTTTGCAGTTCTCGATGGACAACTTAAGGTAAGGCTTTAGTAAAATATAGTATATATCTGTGAATTTACTATGACAATCTATTATAGGTTATTAATCCAAGTTACCACGGCCCAAAGGACATCGTGGATACCAAGAATAAATATTTGCCTCCATATCTATTATGTCTTCGCAGCCAGAAGGAGATTGCAGTGGTAGGAGGAGTTGATTTTCCTAATGGCGAGACTCTGTTTCAGAAGGTGAAAGCTGGTAAGCGACCTTCACGGGATGAATCCGAGCTAATCTTTGGTAAGTCCCATTATCTGATGCATAGCATCAATGCTAACCTATAGCATGTTCTAGTCACTCGTAACGAGTTACCATTAAAGCTTATTGCTCGGTGGATTGCAGGACAGCAGCCAAAGGAAAAGGGTAAGGGTAAGGCACGGGATGACTTCCCAGAGTCTAGCATTGAGTCTGGTGATGGTGATGACTCTGATGACTCTATTTATATGAGTCCTACGATACATACCCGCCTCAAAAGACGTCGTCTCAATGGTGAGCTTCATATCTACATGAATTTTATGTGATATGCTGATCGTAACATGTGAAGCCCTAGTTGAGGATTCTAGTAGCGAGCTAGAGATGCAGGCTGGGCCTTCACATGAGGCTGTTTCTGCTACTGATGTTCTGCATCCAAGTCCGTCAGGTCTGGGTCCTACTACTGGAGTTGATACCATTGATCTTACTGAGGATCCTGTGTTGTCGAATGCTATGGTTCTCGATGCACCTCTACCTATTCCTCCATTACCTAACTCATCTCCGAGTCCACCAACTCTCCCTTCTACTCCTGTCCAAACTTCCACTGGTCGTCCACCTCCTTCTGGTTCATTCGTTGTTGATTCCTCTTTGTCAAATCCATGGAAAGGTAATCGTATCTTCCAATTTTGAGCATTTCAATTACTACTGCATGCAGCTTCTCACTTGGATACACCCTCTTCGTCCCCATTACCCACAGACTGTAAGTAGTAACTTGCCCTAGCACATACGATACCCAACCATGCGATAATATTTTTACTACTACATATGTTACTGCCACACCTATAGCTATGATTACTACACCAAAAACCCATTCTTTACGATCATTTTAATAAATTGTTTCTTGTAAAAATAGCCTGCTCCTGCATTTCGTAGTAAAGCATGTGTCTGGAATAATTCACTACACTCAGTGTAATTGAACGAATGATACTGTGTCCGGAGTAATTACACTACACCATGTGTCTGGAGTAATTACACTACACCATGTGTCTGGGGTAAATAACCCACCGTGTCCAGGGTAAATAACCATGTGATCAGGTAAAATAATAAATGTGCAAAAAGTGCTTCATATCAGCCAGGTAGCAGTGAGCAGCCCAGTCAATGTTTTATGTTTTGGTAAGGTAAAAGAAAAGTAACAGCTACATGGATATTTTTAATGAAAGTCTGCCCATTACCATATAAAAGCATTCCTAGAGTACAACATTTCAGAAAGGTGTGATGAACTTCATATTTCTTTTCAGATATTGTAAGCATCAGGTACCTTGTAGGAAATGTACTAGCTATTACCAAATAATGTCCCCGGTGTATTTATTGAACGTGGTCGAACGATCTGAAATGATCTTAAACCTTCTTCACCAGTATGAATGTGACTTACCATTCCGCATGGTCAGCGTCGACCTCGGACCACATTTTCTTGTTATTATAGAGGCAGGGGCTTATAAAGGGATGGATCGCGTATTGTCATCTTAGATATTCATACACGCATGCAGCTCCTGCTTGACTTAGGGGAGACATCCAAAGTATGTTTCCTTGTTCACCTACTGTTTTCCACTCAATGATAGCATTTTTTTGTATCAGATGCCTGATTCGATGGCTATAGAAGCCGTATCCCCGTCTAGCAACATCTCGACATCAACGTATCTGCTCGTAGCTGAGTCACTCTACATAGGATCTGCCAGATGGATCACGCGCATTTGGGCATTCACGCTTCCGCGCACAACGACACACCACCATTTTGCCTCACTCACCCCCTCTCACTTTGGCATCATCCCTGACATAGTCATACGTCCTGGGGCATTACTTCAGGATTCCGTCTTCTATGCGTCTACGCAGGACACATTGACTGTCATTCGAGAGAACTGCTCCATTCTTCGACCGACATACGGTTTCCTCCGGCTCTGTAACATACGCACGCACGACCGTGTCGGCGAGCCGGGCCCCATCACATTCCAATCACTCGGTAGCTTCGCGTCCAACGACCCGATTTTGCGTTACCCATCTTTCAACGGCATTGGTCGGACATGTTCCATGACATCTAAACGAGGTTCACGTGAGATCGTGATGGCCGACTACAACGTACGGGGTCGTACTCGTAGTGGTAATGAAAGCGGGGGATCTGAGGAAGTAATCACGAGACGCACCTTCCTGCGGTCTCGGTGCAGGATCTTGAATTTTGATTCCTATACAGGTAGAGTATGCCTTCGAGGTGATCCCAAGGAAAAGTCCCACGTGATCAAGGTCTATGATCTTGCCACATGGAAGCGGGGGTCAATATACGTGACGGACAGTGATATACCCTGATGAAAACAGGATGAGTAGGCAATCTGTCTTGTTTGAGGGACGGTATCGATAATATGTGTAAGTCCATGCCGTTCGCATAACCCATGTCGTCTGTATCGTTCTATCGTTTATTATCATCATATGATCGGTGACTGTGCAACCACTATAATATTGAATGATTGGATTTGAGATGATGTCACACTTTCAAAAGTAATGATCGCAGCATTTGTAGGGCGGGAAGTCAACTTTAAGTGTTCAAATCATGATATTGAAATGCATGTGCTGCTGCCGTTCTTCCAAGTTTCCACCCCAAGTCACGTTGCGGATACGCTATAGTAATAGTAAAGACCAGTACCGCAGAGTATTGTGCGCCCAGTTGTGTGGCAGTGTACTCAAGCTTCCTTCAAAATCATGATCGATTCAACATTTGAGAAGATCCACTCCTCACACACCAGTAACTCGGAGATAACTTGAAAACGGTGCTTAAACCAAGGACATGCAAACATGCACGTCAATCGGCGTTCCACCTTCACCCCATCCACAAGGGACCATGCATGGTCAAGAATGTCATTCTTCCCTGTGCGTCCCTCTGGTCGCCACTGGAAAGGATGATATAAAATTGACTTGAATCTTCGGGATTTTCAGGCAAGATGTTGTGAGGAAATCTAATCTGATTTCTCATCCCTTCAGTCTATTTAATCGGCGGAGATAACACAGTAGATGGATAGCTCACGGCTCCCGTCCACTTACTTATTGGAGTGGCATCGGATTCCTGGAAGGGGCAATCAAGCTCGATGATGACTCTCATAATATGTGCATACACGAGGTTCAAACAGCTGGAAGCGACATCGAATGGCCCATCGATCTGCTTCCGTGTTTAGCCCAAGTCAGATAACTTATACGCGCACGTTCTGTCAACGTCTCCATGACTTGTGACCGTGCCTGTTGACGAGTAGAACGATTGGAAGACCCTGGAGGCCTGACTCATTAGTATTACATACATATTGTGCACGTAAAGGCGTCTATCGATCATCACTATCGATGACATGTGACCCGGCGGGTAAGGGTCGATACATAAATAGAGCATGAGAGAGAAAGGCAAGCTTGAACAAAGAAGTCCTTCGGGAAGCCGCCCGCTCACCCCAGTATGTCCTCGTCTCTCGAGTCGCCACCGGATCTCCTTTCAAAAGGCTGATCAAATAGTTCATTCAGAAGAGAAGCCATGACCTGGGTATCGAACTGCGGCCTGCAGACCATTTCCGTCGCCGTCTCGGCCACGTCACGCGGGAGTTCGCTAGCATACCCCGTCCCGCCGCGAACCAAAGTGATCGAGACACCTGGAAAGAATTATTGGCCGAGGAGCGGGCAGGAGACCTTGACTATTTATCGGGAGAAGGGGAACGTACAGAAGCTCGTAGTGGGTCCGAGTGATCTGGTGGAAGTCTATCAAGATGCGGTGATCGTCAGTCAGGCGAACGTCTTTCCCGCATGAGTTTCCTGGACTGGCGTAGTATGACGTTGGACCTGGCGAAGCGACATGGAGATTTGGAAGGTGTGAGTACTGAGTCACTGGTTATACAATAGGTCCGAATACCCTCCTCTCGATTCTTGCAGTGTATCTGGGTAACGATGTTATCAATAATACCTTATTTCATCATTGATCAGTTTTGTCCCGTGATATACCGGAATGAACCAGTCTGGAGATTCATCTAGCAAAAACAAAGGGCGTACACACTTGTTCAGTGCCGCGGCGCAATGTATACGACTGAGGGCTGGACAGACAATGGTCACGGCAGTGTGAATGTGGATTTACGTCGATGGAAATGCCCTGAGGCAGAATACTCCAGTGATGGTTATCTTATCATCATCATGACGTTATCAGGCACTGGGCACTGATGCGGCGAATGAGTTGTCTAGAACTCCGTGAGCCTATCCGAAACATCTCTGCACACACGTTGGGGTGTTCTTACGTGTCTCCCAGTTCAGCCTCAGATCACCTGATTGTCTCCCAAGGTTCATGCAGACGTGCCATGTTCCGCCACGATCTTACCCTTTTCTTCGCACGTAAGCAGGACGGACGATTTTGACCGCGATGAGGGCAGAGGTTGCTGAATCAGGAACAAGTACCAGCCGCATCAATATCAGCCCCAACCATCAAGCGCTCGAGTGCAGTCAGGATGAGAGGATAAAACGAGGCACTCTTCTGAGCGCAAAGTAAACACACGACTTCCTTCCCACAACGGCCCCCACCCAACAGAGTATGCCCTCGTTCCGTGTGCTGCCAAAGGCTCGATGCTGAAGTAAATAGCCATCAGGTTTCGCAGACGTATCTGAACGACCAATTGAAACTGAGATTTTGAACATGGTCTGGGTGTCCAATTGCGGGGTCGGCAACATTTCTATCACCATCACGAAGCAGGACGGCGGGGAACCTTCCACATACACTATATCCCCTCATACGAAAGACGTGGAGTGCAGCACACAAAATCATTGCAGAACGAGCGGACCAGAGACGTTGACTATCGTTCGGGAGGGCGGGAAAAAACAGTCGCTCACGGTGGGCCCAAGCGACTTTGTTCGGGTGTTTCCGGATGCGGCGCTCGTCACCCAAGGGACGGTATTCTCTGTGTAGGGAGAGGTGCAAGTACGACGGGTCCAAATGTTTGGACGTTGACGTTGATACTTGAAAGACCTGGTAAAAGCCTGTCCGATGTAACTGTATATAATCAATGGTTTTGTACCATTCGGAAAATACCGCGATAACTGCTTTGATGAAAAAAGAACTGATCAGATCAGGCGGAGACATCGCGGCGCTGTTGTCCATGCTTACTTGCCAATCGGTTCATGTCTGTCGTGTCTCGCTGTGAGGTCTTGCATTTCCCCGAACGTAGTTCCACAACTTGCACGTCATTTCCATCGTGATCTCGGGAAGCTGAACGACGTGGGTAAGGTTTCCCAAGGATTCATCCCGATAACGGCAAAAGTGGGAATGCATGGCAGGGCAGAAAGCCACGTGGTTGGAAATAAACGAGGAACATCATGATAAATAGCCGACTTACGCGCAGGGACCTGAGCAGATGGATTATCATCAAATCGCGTAGCCGAGTCTGGAAAACCGCAACCTGAGTACTTACAAGCACCCTAAGCCATCGAAAAAAAATTTAGAGATTTTTCCAGTTAAACATACTTAAATAGAGAACCTTATTGTCTCAGCCTGGTCCAGCGAGCTCTCTCCCGCCTCGGTACGCTCTCGTCCTCCTCCTGGCGCTGAAACAACTCAAACTGTCTCTCAAAGTGTCTTGGCAAAAGAAAACAACAATGGTGTGGGTATCCAATCGTGGAGTCAAGATTATCCACGTATCTATCACGAACGAAACAGGTGGGAGCGATAGCGTTTACCCCATCGAGCCTCAGTCCAAACAGGCAGAGTGTATGGCAAAGAATCTCTGGAGGCGGAGTGGGCAGGAAAAATTGAGCCTCTTTCGTGAAGATGGGAAGGGGCAGTTCCTTGCAGTCGGTCCAAGCGACTTTGTTCGGGTCTATTCTGATGTAGTGATTGTCAGTCAAGCAAACGTATTGACCGCGTAGAGCATCGGTCCCAAGGTACCTCATGCAGCCGGGAGTAGAAAAGGCAAGGTTGTATTAGAGAAGGACCGAGTTAAATGTAGTAGGGACACATGTACTGTCGAAATTTGGTTGTAAGTCCAATAAAAAGCCCCTCAGGAGCTTACCTCGAAGGTGTTCCACGGTAGTCAAAGCTGTCAGAGACTGTACTTCCGCCCTAGCACGTAGGAATATAATATCGATACATACATACCTTACATATAATTATTGACACAAGAAAGAGACGTTGAGGCGTGAGGTGGCACGTCAAACGACATGTCATCGAAATCGCTCAGCGTGGCCGGATCATCATCGAGAAAGTCTAGATCTGCAAAGTCCGCGAGTGCCGCACATTTCTCGGCATATTCATCGTCAATGAGCTCTTCTTCTTCCAAGTCGTCAGGAATTGAGGTTGGCTCCGTGCTACTCCATGGTTCTTCTGCAAGCGCGCATAAGCAGACCAGACAGTAAACGACATAGTGACTCATACTTGCCTTGAAGCACGGATTCCCAAGCGCTCACATCTTCCATATCCGGGTCAAAAGAAGAGCCGACTTCGAGAGCATAGGAAACACGGTAGGAATGACTCTGCTTCTTGTTTGCACTTTGTACGATTCTCCGGAAGAGCTAACGTCCCGTTCAAACCGCATTAATGGAACACATCTAACCCCATGTGCAGCAACGTACCTCATCTTGCATGATGACATCGTCCGACTCTTCGTCATCGTCACAGTCCATGAACACGTCAGAGTAACCGTCACTGCTTCTCCGTGAGACGACGGCCTGTTGGCGTAGTTTTTGTGCGTGTTCTCTACATCGGGCCTGAAGGCGCTCCCTCATGAGTACTTTTTGTGGACTCTCTAACGTTTCATTGCCAGGGCGGAAGAGCAGTTTGGCAGCGGGGGTAAAGGCATGACGACAGGAAGGTGGCGTCCTTGATTTATAATGAGCACGGCGCCGTTCGTAAGCTTCACGAGTTGGAGATGAGTAACTTGGAGATGCGAGCGGAGACGAGTATATTGGCTGATGATTCGAGGTGTAGCTTTGCGGAGAACAGAACATGGTGGCGAGGAGTCAACGAAGGCGCGGTCGGCGGTCGCGACCACAAATCGCCAAAGGGGGTTTGTTGATTATTGTTGACGTGTTGGCTTTCTGCACGTGATTCGTGTCTCCGCAAGGTGTGAGAATGCTCCAATACTTGCAGTCCATGTACCAGAAGGAGTCCGTCCAATCTAGGGTACGGTGCAAAAGTCACCTGTTATTAACAGCTGTGAATTGCTCGGTTATTCACTGTTACTAACTGCTGTGAAAAAGTCGACCAACTTTTTGCCTGTTAGAAAGTGTGATTAAGTGGCAAAAGGTACAGCAGCCTCGCTGTGGGAATTTATCGCACATAGATGATACGAGATGCACAGTGAAACCTTCTCAAATCCAATACGGCGCCTGCCTCCCGTACTTACTCCATCTGGACCCACTCCGCTTAATATGATGCCCACACCCGAGTCACTCACCCCTAAGCAATTCAAAGGCTTCCTTGATCATCTCGACGTGCTACTACAAAATTTACCAGATGCAGTACCTGTTGGTGTCCCGACAGCATCCAAATACAATTGCTTTCTGCGCTTCTCGCTGGATGTCGACCTCCTCGAGCGCACTGGGTGTGAGATAGGGGCATTCAATGAGCAATTAAAGGGCATATTTGGTTGGAAGGCGCGAACCACGGGAGATGGTAAAGTGTTATTCACTCGCCATCCCAACACATGCTGTTAATAACTTTGTGAAATATTCGAGCTGACTTTTGCACCGTACCCTAGTCCAATCCATAACTGTACATATCAACACATATGACATGTCTATTTTCTCAGCAAACTTCGCATATCATCACGGGTGTCCTTGCCGTCATGGGGTTTCATTCCAATCTCTTCTCTCAATACTGCGTCAGCAGGTGCGTATCAGAAGACGGACAGCCTGAGATAGGTAGCAGCCTCTAGCTTGGGATGTAGACCCACCTGATTCTGTCTTGGCACCTCTGTACGCCTTTCACATACTGAAATGGCTTCCGAGCTGACTCTGAGAAAGTGGGTGTTCCAAATCCGTGGAGTCATGCAGAGTGGGGAAGAGACTTCGACGCTTTGAGAGTGAACAGATGCTCAGTCGGTCCTCATCACAAGGTTACATATTCCGGCAGTGACCATCAGTCCTGGGAACGTGCAGGCTGCGCGAGATGAATCGATGAACCATGGCACACTCGAGCTGAGACGATGAACAAGTATGTTTTGCGAATAAATGTTCAATCGTAGGTCTCGTATTACAGCGGTTCGACTATCGCTACTGTATGTACTAAGCTGGTCTAGCGAGGTTCGGACCACTGGACCACTCGACGCGTGCTGATTTGAATCGGACGATCGATCGATCGACGATCCTGTCATTTATCATCACACACAGTACGATCCTTAACACCTCGGACTTTGGATCATACACTGACACAGAGCTGTAAATAAAATTTACTTGGAAAATAGGCAAAGTTCATGGCACGAGAGAAGATGCCGCAAGTTAGCGGAGGACCATGTTCACTAGGTTCCCATGAATTCCCATTGACGCAACTTAAAACGCGTCCAGTCCATTAATACTGCTCGCCACACACCAATGAGAATGAAGGAGAATGAAAGTCATCATGAATGTGTTCAGATCGATGTGATTCTACTACCCATAATATTATCTACCTGTCACGATACATAGCTATAGCATACCAAGCAGGTCATCTATACATAAATACCCAGTATTCTATGAAAAGATCAACTGTTCTCGTCAATTCATGCTGAGGTAAGGCCAAGCTTCCCGCGTTGCAGAACGGCCTTGAAGCCAAAGTGTTGTTCAGAGCCAAAGTTCTCCATCGGGCTGTACATCGTGTGGATTTGTTTGCGTGCATTGATTTCACGGAGGAC
>JBBPTK010000338.1:0-17260 GCA_038094135.1 Spongiforma cf. squarepantsii
GTGACTGCGCTTCATACGCACTTCATTGAGATTTATATTCCATTTCGCTTAGGAAATCAAGAGCAATCCATCATCTCATAAAGGGTACAGCAGAAAGCATGCGGTACTGCACCGCATGGGTCGCTTTCGGGAAGCATTCAAGGCGTTCGAGTGTATGCTTGCAAAAATCAATGAGTCACCGGATCCGGATATCCGAAGTATGTCGTTTTCGTTCATCTTTAGCATGATCTAATCGCTGTCACAGAACTTTCTGAGCAATATAAGGATGTTACACCCACAATTCGACACCTTGTCCAGAAGGCTATCCGCAATATGCCTCGAGTGCTCATCAATACTCGCACCGGACGTCTGTATGACAAAGTGGCGCAAGCAGCCATGTTCGAGAAGCAACTCATCTTCGACGAACTACGGTCCTTGATGATTACTCAGATCAACGAAGCACGTATTTGGAGAGAGGCGAAACAATATTACCGATACGTCATGTTCTCCCACAGGTGGGAGGACGGAGAGCCTCTCTTTCAAGCGGTCGAGGGTATCTCGGTCTATGCCCTTGAGCTCTCCTCTGCGAACGTCAAGCTGCAGAAATTCTGTAAGCTTGCACAGGCTCTTGGATTCGAATGGGTGTGGTCGGATACGTGCTGTATTGACAAGAAGGACAACGTCGTATTGCAAGAGTCATTGGTGGCTATGTTTACATGGTACCGCGGATCGTCGCTTACCATCATCTACCTCCGTGGAGTCTCGTCTGAGCTCCAGGAACCCGGTGCACTTCAGAGAAGCATCTGGAACACACGGGCGTGGACTTACCAGGAATACGTCGCTGCTGAGACGGTTCAGTTCTATACAGAAGACTGGAAGCTGTACCTCGGGCTGAAGATGTACAACCACAAGAAATGCCCGGAGATCGTACAAGAGATGCAGCAGGCTGTGGGGACCCTTTCCCACGAGTTATCAGTTCTTCGGCCAGATTTGGGGCGGGTACGAGAAAAGTTGTCTGTGGCTTCGACGCGCCATACAACGGTGATGGAAGATGCTGCTTATTCACTCCTTGGGATCTTTAACGCATCAATTCCGGTGATATATGGGGAGGGAAATCGTGCAGTCGGACGACTTCTCGATCACGTTCTCACTGGATCTCGGGACATCACCATCTTGGCCTGGACAGGTCACGCGGGGGACTACAATAGCTGTTTACCTGTTGATCTGACGGTCTACGATCAGGTGGTGCCACCACATGTTCCGGAATCACTCGAGACTGCCCGGATAGATCGCATGGTTGTAGCATTACGCTCGTCACTGCCTGACGTTTCTCAGGCTGTTACACTTCATCGGACCCTCTCCAGTCTTCCCCCACCCTCATTTGCCGCCAGTCGCCTGCAACTCTCTGGCATCACATTTTCTATCACTGGACTCGCAGACATTTCAGGGGCTGGTTCTGATTCTAGTGGCCATATTTATCGTGCGACGGTTGAGATGCTCGGGGACATTGAAATTAAAACCGTGGACGACCTATCCCAGATAGATGATCTCTTCTTGATTCATCCCTGGATCGGCCCCTTGCTCGGCCAAGACACTTCACGTCGTGCCGGCGTCAAGGTTGATGAAGTCACCCGTGCGCTGAGGCTGGTTGCTCGTCTGAGGCAGCCGTTTGGTGCTCTAATGCTAGCACCACTGTGGGGTGAACAGTACAAGCGTGTGGCTGCGGACAGTTTAATCATGGTTCGAGTACGCGAGGATGTGTCGTTGGCGGAGTTGACAGAGAATGTCGTTACGATTGACGTGCAGTAACTCCGTGATTCGTGATAGATGAAATTTCGAAGGGGCTTGTCATTCACTTATATACCGACTAGATCTTTGTGTTGTGGCCGTTGCATGCTTACGCACTTCCGGCGTCGCTGTCCTATCATATACGGGACGGCAGTATTCTACGGTGTCCCACATGCCCACTACACGACGCATCCACGATCTCAAGACCAACAAATCGATATAATATATGGGAGTACCTCACGCCAGGGAGCGGACACCAACAGAATCGGAAAATGTAAAGACGTCGCTTCAGGAAAAGGATGATCGAGTGCGTTGCTTCCGTTGAACCTTCCCAGAACTCCGCTCTCATATTCCTCTAGATATCGACCCACGAGACCCATCTAGAGGCCTACAGCGCCCGTGATCGACTGCCCAGACCCGTTTATTGAAAACCATCGATGTTCCGCATGCGCTGCGTTCTCGACATGCGCTGGAAATTTCTGCAGAGGACCGGGGAAAAACGAAGTTCGTACAACAACTGGATCGCTGGCGCACGGTGGTGAAGCAGTACGAGTTGAAGGATGTGGTCGAGGATCTGAACGAGAAAGGTGTGTGGTAAGTCATTTCGCCTCTTGAGCTCTCCCCCGAACGTCTTGTTCTTATCGACGTCCATGATGGCTTTTTTTCTTTCCCCTTCTTTTGCCCTCCCAGTTCAAGTCTCGAATGAATGGAGTTCATGGCTGTGTAGCCGGATGCACATCACGAAACATGCGGATGTGTCGTCTTTCCCGCTCTTCAAATCCATCCGCCGCCTTCCAGCGAGGTCATCTCAATGTCGAATACCCATATCCAGAGCAGGTTTCCCCGAGCGTTCTTCATGGTGGAAGAACAAGAGATGACAGGAACGACAACGACGATCTACTTGCATACGCGACCTCTATCAGCGCCCGATTGAGGACCGAACTGGAGTTTGAACGCCAGAGCCACAGAAGAGCTATGGAAGAGGTCAACTTGCGCGTCGAGGAACTCGAAGCCAAGGTCGCCGTGCGCGAAGCCGAACTAGAAAACGGTATTGTCTCGATCGGAGACCATGAAAACGAACCGGCGGAGCCTCAAGCTAGTTCCTCCCACGCGTGCGAGACGAGGTAGTCTACAAACGCCATCCTTGAATCCCCTTCAAATCCCTTGACAAATAGCTCGTACCTCCGGGCCTCCACGAAACCTTATCTACCTCTTCGCTGTTCGGGAGTCAACACTCGCTCGACAAAGCCAAGGGCATCATCGATCCGACTCAAAGTCCCTCCGCCGCTATCCGTGAAAATGTGTTCGAGAAGAAGCTCTTGAACAAACAAGTCCATTGGAAGACCTTGCGGGACTTTGTCGACGAGAGCGTGATCGAGCAAGTGTTGGATGCTGTTGAGAATGATCGAATGCGGTTCGATGTGCGTCTCTTTCGTTGCCTCATTTTGACCTGGACCCTTTGTGGCCAGAAGTGGCGTTGTTCCTGTTGGCCAGAGTGATATGCTCACGTGTACCCGTGCTTGATGCAGGACGTCATGTCGGCGACGTATGACTACCCAGAGACGCTCTCGACAGCGAGGCTGGGATCCTTCATTCAGAAGACGAAATGCAAGGTACGTATCGAATCGCTCTGTTTCTCCAAACGTACGGCTCATTTTTGTTTGGCAGCGATGCATCGAGATACGGACGAGCTTCCCGCGATCATGGCAGAGCTCGAACAAGACGTGAATTCCATTGAGGAAGATCAGTGAGCATGGCGTGTCGACTTGCTGTGAACCATCTTACTGATGCCATACCACATGATAGCGAGAGATTGGTGCTCGCCAAGACTGCAGCTCAGGAACAACTAGATGCGAGTCGTAGTACCGTAGATGATCTAGATGAACTCGGGGACATCATGTCCGACGTGCTACAGAAGCAACAAGAGGCCGAGGTGCGCACTCTTTCTCTCGTCCGCTTCGGTGCGCAAACTAATGCACGCGACTCTCAAGCGTTCTCCATCGGGCCTGCAACAGGCGGACTGCGAGGATCTCTTGGAAGGCCTTCAACAACGTTTGTTGGTTGTAGAGGACTTGCATCATCGATTCGTCCAATACCAATCCTCGTTCAGCCAGCTCCTTATCGAGATTGCGAGGCGACTATGGTACTGCGGAGCAGCAGAGAAGATCGTGGAGGGTATGATGGTTGAACTGGGTATCATGTCTTCTGGTGAGGTCCCTTCATAAGCTCTTGGCTGTCGTATGCAGTGTCTGACCAGTGCCATCCTTCGCACAGAGGAGCACCAGAAGCACGAAGATTTTAGTGTCGAACATGGGGCACACATTCCGCGGACATCTGCCTCTGTATCGAGAATCTGCCAATGAAGTGGGAGGTGGTCCTGTGGGCGGGTGATATACGCGAGGTATTGCCAGAGATTGATGCTGATTTACTGGCGCAAGTTTGAGACTCTTTGAGTGGACTTGGCGCTGACTGCCTTTGGGTTTGCAGACAAGGGAGAAGTCGATGGGCGTTGAGCTGGTGATGGAACGCCTAGTAGTGATAGTGTAGTGTATAGATATTCGACCTTTCTAGAGAATACAATATCACGTTCATGTTCATGATTCAAACTGGACGTCACAAGAACGACGACTTTGCCCATTTCCAATGTACATGTGCGCTCATAAACTCATTCCGAAGTACGGTAATACTTCACGTTGGACTCACCCTAATAGCATGGAGCAGCGTGGGACTCGTCCCGTATATCATCAGCATTGCTGGGAGTACATGTACCTAGCGATGATCGACTGTTCAATGAATCAGTATGGCCTGTGGAGAGAACTGTTACTCACCACGAATCGGGCACGTCGTCCCTGTTGGTGGTCAAGTGATATCACCTGGCTTCCATACCATCAGGTCAAGCATCTCAGCGTGCTCCTCGAATATTACTACCTTCTTGGATGTCTCCAGAGCAGAAGGACTTACGATGGACGACCCTCAGGTATTTGATGAAAGCTGTTTGTAGGTTGCAAGGTCTTCAGGCTCGAACCAGCATATTCCACGACAAAAATATCCAAGCAACGCCCTCCCAGCTCGAAATGCGTCTACGGCACCCCCATTCATCTCTTGCCGTTCAAATCTTCTTCGTATCAGGAAGAACTTCAAATTTTTTTGATTGAAATGAATTCTGTAATGCAATCTATCGCCTCGTAGGCATCGTGGCCGCAGGGTTACACCTTCCGGATGAGGGTGAAACGCGTGAACATGAGGAGAAAACGTTTAATAGTCACATATTGAAATCCAGACATCGATATCTGCGACGGAACTCACTATGAGTTAGGGCGTGATTCGACTTGGATGGCAGGAGGTGATCATGAGAGTGACAGATTCATCGGACCTCAACGATTCAACTAAAAGAGTGAGAACCTGCGTTGGCCTCTGTAGAACTTGTTCGTGGAAGAGAGAGAGGATACAAGTGAAAAGGGTCATTGTTCATTATGGGCCCGGCGTACGTTACAAGGTGGGCCATGGGTATGATGGGATGCAGGCAGCGTCTAAATGGAAGCGCCAATGTGGCCGTGGCCTGCTCTAGATGGACAAGTAGACAAATGGGTAGAATGACACATTGCGAGCATCCACAAGCTCGACATCAGGTCGTCGATACGAACTTTCTATTCTAGGCAACACCAGTGACGACGGCGAAAGTGAAAGTCAATTGGCGGTGTGTCCAAAGCATCAGCGCCCAGGGTAAGGGGTAACTTTAGGTGGGAGATTTGAATGTTCAAGAAGCGTGATCGATGTATCGATAACGAGGCACGTGTATACCAGGCGACAATAACTGCACCAGCTCGGTCAGCAACCGTACATGTTCTTTTCACCCACACTTACATCTCGTCGACGACCATCGCCTCTCACGACGTTCTTTTCTGCGATCTGATATAACAGAGCATGGTTGGCACACTCGGCGTTCGGCAGCGGGCAAGCGGTGGGTCGTCCAGAGACAAGTAAAGGAACGGTGTTAATGAGAGCTAAAGCGTCGAGTGGAGCGGAACGCAGGCCATCATCATCAAGCAGTCAGCGCAAAGAGGAAACAATGAACAGAGGTGAGATATACGAGTCAGATACATGATGTCATCCTGACTGGACCTCCCAGAGCAGGGCGACGCGAGTTCTTCCAGCATCGTCAACCAGAGGCTGTCAGAGCCGATAGAAATTGATCTTGGAGAGCCATTGTGGTTGGTCGCATTCCTCGACGAGCAACACGTTGTGAGTGGTACGAAGAGCGGAAAGATTCAACGCCGGCGAGTCGAGGATGGAACGAAGGCGGGGCCGACCATGGATGCAGGAGAAGATATTTGCAGCATCGCAGTCTCGAAAGACGGAGAATGGGTCGCAAGCGGGACGAGGAGTGGTCAGGTGGTGATATGGAATGCAGCGAGCGGGGAAAAGTTGACCACGTGGAAGGCGCACAGCGATTTTGTGTTTGCGGTCGATTTTTCTGAAGACAAGACGCGGGTCGCAACAGGAGGGGGTAATAAGACTGTCTGTGTCTGGGACGTCTCCACTCGCAGGAGACAGCTCGAGCTCAAACCCGACGACTTTTTGGCCGCTGTCAAATTCTCTCCGGATGGACTCTTCATCGCCACAGCCTCGTCGTCTGTTCAGATATTCGACAGTGATGGCGAAATCCTCATCAAGTTTCCAATTCGAGTTCCCACGGTGAATAATCGAACCCTCGTTTGGACATCGGACAGCAAGCGACTCTTTGCGTTATCCGATAATGCCAAGATCAGCTGTCTCGATGTATCCTCGCGTACGACGCTCTCGACATGGGTTATCCACAGCGGCAACGATCCCTGCTCTATCGCTCTCTCAAACGACGGAGCATTCATCGCTGCCTCGGCTAACTCAACGGCCTCATTCTGGGACACCAGGACACGACAGCGAGTTGGTTCTGTCGTCAAACAAAGCCACCGTGCTTATTCAATCGCTATCTCTGCAAATTACGACCTTGTCACCGCTGGAGACAATCGAATCACTCTGCGCAATCTTTATAGTCTCCTACCCTTTGGATACGTAAGTACAGCCTTTTTGAGGTCGAGTGGAATGGTATTCTGAACATAAACCATGTTGTTGGCTGTGACAGGTGCGCGAGCTGGAGATTAAGTCTAAACAAACTGCCCTGGAAGATACCATCAGTTCTCTTCGTGCGGCGATCCTTTATCGACAGCTCACGTCTTTCACTGACATCCACATGGCCTAGGCGAAAAAATAGCTATGCTTGAAGGAACGATTGAAGACTTAAAACTTGCATTTGATCAGGAAAGGGGTAGCCTCATCGAGTCTCATCGCGAACGCGAGGAAGCATCCAGTGCGTTCTCGTTACTTTGACACAAGTTCCTGTTCCTTACTACCAGCCACCAGATCACAAAATCACCACTCTCGAGCAGAAGCTGACCATATCTCAACGCCTAGCTGATCAGCAAAAGGATAGCCTGAACGAAACTGTCAGTAGACTTCGTGCTGGAGACGAAGTAGCGAGTACGTCACCATTAGCTCTACTCGTGCAGCAATTGACACTCGAGAATACTTCTAGAAAAAACGATCGAGAAGCTCTCCATCCAACTCTGTGCTCACGAGCAGAAACATGGGTGCGAAGCCCTATACGCACAAGGTCGTATATACGATGCGTCAGCGGATCTTCTCGAGATGACCAATACCGTAAACGATCATGTACGATCCAACAAGTTGATTATGGACTGGCTCGCAGGTGAGTTTCCGTGGCGAGTCTTGGCAGAATAACATGTTACAACTCCTGGTCATCAGATTTTACGCAAAGGTGTGCCGTGATGCTTGAAAAGATCGGAGATGAGGCATCGCGTGCTCAAAAACACGACGAAGCGGCGGAAGCCTACTCCACTGCATTGTCCCTTATGCCCTCTCATTCAAATGCAGTTCCGATAAAGTGGGCAACGGTGGCGTTGGTTCATAGTTCGGTGAGTGAATCGCTCCGTGCGTCTGCCAAGGTAAGCTTGCCTTTCGTCCACAATCGATAGACTGAAATTCGTTCTGTCCAGTTCAAGGTTCCAGAATTTCTTGTTTACCAAGTGATCTGTGACGTACTTGAATGGGACGGTCGAGTCCTGGAAGCAATTGAATCCTTTCGACAGATGAAAGCCCAAGTACAAGAGGACACGAGTACGCAAGTTGAACGGGCGCAGTGGGAACTCAGTGAGTGTGATTGTAACTGTGACATTTCATGGGCTAGCTGACACGTCACTCACAGATTTCCAGCAGCGCTGTTTTGAGAGGCTCGTGGTACTGGGTGACATTGCGATGAACTCCGGAAACTCTGACTCGGTCGACGAAGCGATGAAGGCTTACTCCACTGCGTTGTCATTCTTTCCGCCGGATTCGAACCATGTCCTGATCAAGTGGATCAGAGCAGCAACAGTTCGAGGAGGAGTGCGTGCTGCGTTCAGTGCAGCTTCTCAGGTATGCTTTGCTGTGACAGTTCGGATATGCAGACTTATCTAGAGTGGCTCAGTTCAACTTACCAGCCTTCGATATATATCGGTGTTTCTGCGACATTCTCGAAGGCGACGATCGTGTCATAGAAGGGATCGTGTATTTCAGACAGATGCAAATAGAACTGCGAGGGGACACAAGCTGTCTAGAGGGCCGAGCGCGATGGGAACTCGGTTGGTATTTCAATTTCATGTATTCGGGGAAAACTTGAACACATGCCCCAGATTTCCAACGACGCTGTGTGGAGAAACTCGAAAGACTCGGGGATGCTGCGATGGCTTCTGAAAACTACACTGTCGCCGTTGCTTACTATGCCAACACACTGTCACTCGAGCCCACGCACAAGGATAGGATTATCTTGAAATGTTGCGAGGCACGAGCACGATCTTTGGACGAGGAGCTTGCTCGAGCAAATGAGGTAAGGATAAGACTGCATTTCATACGCACTTCATTGAGACTGATGTCCCATTTTATTTAGGAAATAAAGAGCAACCCGTCATCTTATGAGGGGTATAGCAGAAAGCATGCGGTGCTGCATCGTATGCGTCGGTTTCGGGAAGCATTCAAGGCGTTCGAGAGTATGCTTGCAAAAATCGATGAATCACCGGATCCGGATATCCGAAGTATGTGGTTTTAGTTCATCCTTTTGCTTGATCTAATCGTTATCACAGAACTTTGTGAGCAATATAAGGATGTTACACCCACCATTCGACACTTTGTCCAGAAGGCTATCCGCAACATGCCTCGAGTACTCATCAATACCCGCACCGGGCGTCTGTATGACAAAGTGGCACAAGCAGCTATGTTCGAGCAACAGCTCGTCTTTGATGAACTACGATCCATGATGTTTGCTCGGGTCAACGAAACGCGCATTTGGAGAGAGGTGAAACAATATTATCGCTACGTCATGTTCTCGCACAGGTGGGAGGACGGAGAACCTCTCTTTCAAGCGGTCGAGGGTATCTCGGTCTATGCCCTTGAACTCTCCTCGGCGAACGTCAAGCTGCAGAAATTCTGTCAGCTTGCACAAGCTCTCGGATTCGAATGGGTATGGTCAGATACGTGCTGTATTGACAAGAACAATAACGTCGTATTGCAAGAGTCATTGGTGGCCATGTTTACATGGTATCGCGGCTCGTCGCTTACTATCATCTACCTCCGTGGAGTATCTTCTGGACTCCAGAAACCTGGTGCGCTTCAGAGAAGCATCTGGAACACTCGAGCATGGACCTACCAGGAATACGTTGCTGCTGAGACGGTTCAGTTTTACACGGAAGACTGGGAGCCGTACCTCGGGCTGAAGATGTACAACCATAAGAAATGCCCAGAGATCGTCCAGGAGATGCAGCAAGCTGCGGGGGCACTTGCCCAGGAGTTATCAGTTCTTCGGCCAGATTTGGGTCAGGTGCGAGAAAAGTTGTCTGTGGCCTCGAAACGACACACGACGATCATGGAAGATGCTGCCTATTCGCTCCTTGGGATCTTCAATGCATCAATTCCGGTGATCTATGGGGAGGGAAATCGTGCAGTCGGACGACTTCTCGATCACGTTCTCACTGGATCTCGGGACATCACCATCTTGGCCTGGACAGGTCACGCGGGGGACTACAATAGCTGTCTACCTGTTGATCTGACGGTCTACGATCAAGTGATGCCGCCACATGTTCCGGAATCACTCGAGACTGCCCAGATGGATCGCGCAGTTGTGGCATTGCGCTCGTCACTCCCCGACATTTCTCAGGCTGTGACACTTCATCGGACCCTCTCCGGTCTTCCCCCACCCTCATTTGCCGCCAGTCGCCTGCAACTCTCTGGCATCACCTTTCCTATCACTGGACTTGCAGACATTTCAGGGACTGGTTCTGATTCTAATGACTACATTTATCGTGCGACGGCCGAGACGCTCGGGGACATTGAGATCAAAACCGTGGACGACCTATCGCAGATAGATGATCTGTTCTTGATTCATCCCTGGATCGGCCCCTTGCTCGGCCAAGACACTTCACGCCGTGCCGGTACCAAGGTTGATGAAGTCACCCGTTCGTTGAGGCTGGTCGCTCGTCTGAGGCAGCCGTTTGGTGCTTTGATGCTAGCACCGCTGTGGGGCGAACAGTACAAGCGTGTGGCTGCGGATAGTTTGATCATGGTTCGAGTACGCGAGGATGCATCGTTGGCGGAGTTGTCAAAAAATGTCGACACGATCGACGTGCAGTAAGCGTGGTTCATGAAATTTGGTGTTTGGCATGATGGACCTACTGGACGTTATCGCTGCTTTCGCTCTGCTGTACTGACTAGATCTCTGTGTTGTACTCGTTCAAGGAACACATCCAGCAGTGGTTGTCTTGTCTTGTAATGTTGTACTCATGCTCTATGAACCATTCCTGGTAGAAGCTGGCGTCAACGAGAACTCGATGTGCCGGGCCGCCGGCTTCAACTTAGAAATCGAATGCTTGTAGCGGTATAGGGTTCTCTTGAGCAGACACTAGCGATTGAGATGAAGGTCGTGTTGGAATTGGCGTTCTCGTCGTCGTAGTATCGCGTTGATTACATAATCGTACCTAACGTAGTATGCGTGTTCGTAGTCTACAAACTCAGCTTTTCGCTCTCGTCGCGCATCGTTCCCGTCGCCTCGACCGTCCCATTTCCATAAGGTCGTTTGCGATGTGATAGGTAATTGTAATGCACTCGACAACAACTTTACCATATTTTCCAATGTCAGAGTGAGCTGTAGAGCTTCCGGCGTCTGCCATCAGGTTGTATGTACAGCAGTACTTATTGTACACTGTACAGTGACCAACGAAACTTGACACTTGTCAAGGGCGGGACTCCCATGCCCACTACACGACGTATCCACGACGAAGTTCAAGACCGACAAATCAACATAATATATGCGACCAACTCACGACAGCGAGCAGAAACCAACAGAATTGGAAGATGCAAAGACGCTACTTCAAACATCGCTTCAGAAAAAGGATGACCGAGTGCGTTGTTTCCGTCGAACTTTCCCAGAACTCCGCTCTCATATTCCTCTAGATATCGACCCTCGAGACCCGTCTAGAGGCCTACAGTGCCCATGTATCGACTGCCCAGACCCGTTTATTGAAAACCATCGATGTCCTGGACGCGCTGTGTTCTCAACATGCGCTGGAAATTTCAGCAGAGGAACGGGAAAAAATGAAGCTCGTACACGAACTGGATTGCCAGTGGCGCACGGTGGCGAAGCAGTTAGAGGTGGAGAAGGACGAGCTGAAGGATGCGGTCGAGGATCTAATCGAGAAAGGTGTGTAGTAGGTCATTTCCCCTCTTGAGCTCTCCCCCGAACGTCCTGTTCTTGTCGGCGTCCATCATGTCGTTTTTTTCTTCTCCCTTCTTTTGGCCTTCCAGTTCGAGTCTCGAACGAATGAAGCTCATGGATGCACATCACGAAACAGACGGGTGTGTCGTCTTTCCTGCTCTCCAAATCCATCCGCCGCCTTCCAGTGAGGTCATCTCAATGTCGAATACCCATACCCAGAGCAGGTTTCCCCAAGCGTTCTTCACGGTTGAAGAACAAGAGACGACAAGAACGACGACGACGATCTATTTGCATACGCGACCTCTATCATCGCCTGGTTGTGGACGGAATTGGAGTTTGAATGCAGAGTCACAGAAGAACTACGGAAGAGGCCAACTTGGGCATCGAAGAACTCGAAACCAAGGTCGCCATGCGCGAAGTCGAGCTAGAAAACGGTATCGGAGACTATGAAAACCAACTGGCGGCGCCTCAGGCTAGTTCCTCTCGCGCATGTGAGACGAGGGAGCCTACGGAGAGATTTTCTGAGCCCAAGCCATTATCGGACGAAGAGTGTCTACGCTTCTTGGAAGGCAACAATGCGCGAAATAGGTCTTTGAAGCTTGAGATTCGTCATATCGCGGAAAGGGTACGAGAGTCATGTATAGATGCGAGTTCGTTCCACTGAGCTTGCGGTGGGACCTTGTCTTCAAGTATGCCTCGGCCAACACTGCAAAGTAGACATGAAGCTAGGCCAATACCCACTACTCGTACACGAAGCGCATCGGTCGATCCAAATGCTCTATCGCGTCCATTGGATGTCGGGGAAACCACACCGACACCACCTTCTTCGATGCTCTCAATAGCACAAGTTGATAACCGAGGCTATCCAAGACATTTTGCGCGATGAAGGGGAGGGTGTTCGATGAGTTGTTTGTCCCATTTTAGAAGTTTTTTGCTGAGAGAGATCCAGACTTCAAGCCGAAGTCGATGATCTTAGGGAACAACTTCAGCATGCACATACAGCTGATTCCCTCAGAGGCGTGGGGCAATGAGGGTTCGCGGGAACGAGATAGCGACTCTCGGATGGCTGTGGCGAAAACGGCAAGCGGTTGGGCGAAGACCGTAGGCTACTACGTGTGCGACGGAAGAATTTTTTCCTTTCAATTCAGGCCGTCGCTGAGGATCATAGTAGCATCGCACTTACTATCCCTTCCACTGCAACTACGCCATGCTCGGTTCACCCTAGGCTATTCTTCCAGTGGATAACGTGCCCGTATCTACTTGCGGCAACGAGTACCAATGCAATGTTGAAGATGAATTGTAGGGAAGCAGTGATGGGCGAGAGCCGGTTGCCGTTGGGGGTGATGCGGTGACGGCAGATTCTTTTGGCCCGACGAACCGTTGGTGTGTGGTGCGTGGCGCAATAACTTCGTCATAAATAGTCGGCTTTCTGCCCAGGACAGGGACATCCACTTTATTTATCATCATTCGCTCTACTACTACAGTTCGAACAGGCTGGCCGTATCGATCTACCGATCACCTTCCTCCGAATCGCTAATCCAGTGAGCACTGTCCTATCCATTTTCGAGACTAGTTCAGTAATGAAATCTGTCGCCTCGAAGGCATCATGGCCACAGGATTACGTCTTCCGGATGAGGGTGAAACGCGTGAAACATGGAGAGAAAACACTTGATATTGAAGTCCAGACGTTAATATCCACGACGGAACTCTCTACGAATCAAGGCCCGATTCAACTTGGATGACACTAGGTGGTCACGAGAGTGACAGATTCTTCAGACCTCGACGATCCAACTAAGAGAGTGAGAACCAGCATTGACATTGTGTAGAAATTGTTCGTGGAGGAGAGGAAGGATGCAAGTGACAATGTTTCATTATTAGGCCCAGTGTATGTGACGAAGTGGGTCATGGATATGATGATCACTTGGTGGGATGCAGGCAGCGTCCAGATGAAAGGGTCAATGTGTTCTAGATAGACAAGTAAACAAACGGGTAGAATGACACTTGGCGAGCATCCACAAGTTCGACATCGTTGGTAGTGAGGTCGTCGCTATCAACATTTCATTCCCTAGTCAGCATCAGTCACGACGACAAAAGTGGAAGTCAACTGGTAGGTATCTCCAAAGCGTAAGCGCCCAGGGCAGGGGGTAACCTTTACGTGTTCAGGAAGTTTGATTATCCATAATGTGGCACGTGTATACGAGGCGACAATAACTGCACGAGCCTGGTTAGCGACCGTACATGTTCTTTTCACCCACACTTACATCTCGTCGACGACCATCGTGTGACACGGCGCTCTTTTCTGTGACCTGATATAACAGAGCGTGGCTTCCAGATACTCTTGGCAGCGGGCAAGTTCATTGAGAGGGACGAGTGGGGAAACGAGTATAGGAACGAGCAGAGGAACGATGTTGATGAGAGCTAAAGCGTCAAGTGGACTGGAACGCAGACCATCGTTGTCAACCAATGAACGCGAGGAAACAGTAGACAGAGGTGAGGAATACACGAATCAGATGGAATGTCATAGTGACGACCTCTTAGAGCGGAGTGACACTTCTAGCATCATCAACCAGTGGGTTTCAAAGCCGATTGAAATTGATCTTGGAGAGTCGTTGGGATTGGTCGCATTCCTCGATGAGCGGCACATTGTGAGCGGTACCGACAGCGGAAAGATTCAACGCTGGCGAGTCGAGGATGGAACGAAGGCAGGGCCGACCACGAATGCAGGAGAAGACATTTGCAGCATCGCGGTCTCGAAAGATGGAGAATGGGTTGCAAGCGGGGGGGAGAGTGGTCGAGTGGTGATATGGAATGCAGCGAGCGGGAAAAAGCTGACCACGTTGAAGGTGCACAGCAAATGGGTGTATGCAATCGATTTTTCTGAAGACAAGATTAAACGAGTCGCAACGGGAGGGGGTGACCATACTGCCTGTGTCTGGGATGTCTCCACTGGCAGGAGACAGCTCGAGCTCAAACATGACGACGACTTGTCCGCTGTCAAATTCTCTCCGGATGGACTCTTCATCGCCACGGCTACGTGGTTAGCGCTCAGTAGTGGGTCTGTTCAGGTATTCGACAGTCGATCCTTGCCGAGTTTCCTATTCGAGTCCCCACGCTGAATAATCAAACCCTCGCTTGGACGAGCGACTCTTTGCACTATCCGGTGATGGCGACGTACTCTCACATACGACGCTCTCGTCATGGAATACCCGCAGCAGAAACACTCCCTACTCTATCGCTCTCTCAAACAACGGGGCATTTATTGCTGCATCGGATGACTCAACGGTCTCGCTGTGGGACACCGAGACACAACAGCAAGTTGGTTCTGTCATCAAACAAAACCACCTTGCCATTTCAGTCGCTATTTCTGCAAACTACGACCTCGTAACTGCTGGATTATATCAAATCACTCTGCGCAATCTTTACAGTCTCCTACCCTTGGAATACGTAAGTGCAACTATTTTGAGGTCTAGCGGAATAGGTATTCTGAGCGTGGACCATGTTGTTGATTGTGGGTACCCTCGCACCCTAGCTCGGTGCTCGTCTTTCACCCTCCCTCCGCTCCCTCACCGTGTCACGACGTCACATCCGCCTTCGGCAACACCCGGGTTGCAGGGCCCCGAGCTGTTGGTGGGTCCTGCTACAAGGCGGATTTTCCCTCCCGCCCACGCAGCTCACCTTCAGCCCAGGTACACCCTGAGCCGGACAGCGCTGTGCGCTGCCACCCATCTTCTCATCCCTCGTACCGATCGCACTCATTTGCATACCTCGTCGCGTACATTGGACTTAGTACAGGTTACTCAATCCATCTCTTTCCCTTTCTTTCCTCGCGTGATTCCTCGAACGCATGCCAAAGAGTCCAACCTAGGTGCACGCACAGATTTCTTTCGTCTGGGATGCTGGCGGAAGTCCAACAATAGGCGACATTCCCACTGTACTGTAAATAGCCTCTGCAATCTGTACATCTTCACAAAAACACATTTTACCCTTCTATTCTAGCCTGATTCCGTCCCTTACACAGGCATTACGTTCACAAGATCTTGATACACCAACATTATAAAAACGGGTACTCACTGAAGGAGAACCCTGGCTCACCTTGGAAACCTTCTTGTCTGCGCCCATAAGCCTAGAATCATGTGCCTCCAGGAACACATTGACTTTATCTGTCACCTCGTCGTTGTATTCTCTGTGAACCACATCCAATTCATTATTGTCGTCGCCCATACCGTCAATTACAAATGGTACCCTTTCTATCGACGCTGCACTCACCGCCTTCATATGTCGCAGGGGATAGAACGTAGACGACAATGCCAACTCAGGCCTGCCGTCCTGAGAGGCGATGGTACTGACAGTGAGCGTCGACTCGAATGCCTGTGTCATCAACAACGTGTCAGAGGTGTTGGACGTCACCGTCGACCTGAAGGATACAGAGAGGGGCAGCTCCTGCGCTTTGGGTTCTTCCAGCTCCGTGTAACACCCGATTCCGAGGGTGGTTGATGACTTCGTACTTGCCAATTTTCCGAGTTCATCACTGAATTTGTGGAATATTTTCTTGTTGCCCTTGGTTACGGTGTTGGACCATAGATTTTCCAAGAAGCCTCAGCTAGAAGTGGGTAGTTCTAAGTCTAGGACGGATCCAAGCCTGAACGGTCTGAGGGGTATATATATTGGTACCCGAGAAGGAGACCGGTGCGTGCAACGACCGGACAGGGCACGATGTCGTTGACTTATGTTGTTTGGCCATGTTAGTTCTCGAAGCTCAAATCTACCGTATTAGGAAAATCGACATCTTGCAAGAGACTTCCGGTCGTACTCGTAAATTACATATACCAACAAGTCCGCACACAGGGAACTAATGGTTCGATCCAGTTTCGATTCTTCTTCATCAGCTTCTTGCTGCCACTAAGCAAGTCGTACCGTACAGAGAGTTCTTCTACAATTTCATTGAGATGACGTCGACTAGGGGAAATGTCAAGCACGCAGGGCACTCATGGTTTGATCCAGTTTCACTTTCTCTTTGTCAGCTTCTCGCTGCAACTGATCAAATTGCGCGGAGAATTCTTCTACGATTTAATTGAGATAACATGGATGGGGGGGGATACAACGAACATACTTGCGTGTTCGTCCCGTGTGCGACGCTCTTCACGAAAGGATCTCTGTTGGAATTGGCATTATTGTAGTAGTAGTATCGCCGTTGATTACATAACCGTACCTAACGTAGTACACGTGTTCGTAGTCTACAAACCTAGCTTTTCGCTCTCGTCGCACATCGTCCCCGTCACCTCGACCGTCCCCATTTCCATTGATCTCACCATTTCATTCAACCTCGTTTTTTATTCGTCGGCATCTCGCTTCGATTGAGAAAGCTGATTACGGAGATCTTCGATGACTGCCTTATTGGATGCTTTCATTATAAACATTAGGAATAAGCCAGAGCAGAGTCACGTTGGAACGCACCTGCACTCTTTTCCCGCTCTGCATGTAGTAAATTTATCGTCTCATCCTGCTTATCAGCTATGCGTTGAGAGTTTACCAGCTCTTCACGGAGTTGTTGTATGGTCTGTTCAGCCGTCTGCTCGATCAATAGTGGTTGGTGACCAAAATAGTAGTGCATGTAACATGCTTGTACTTACATTATCATAGCAGGGGGGAGGAAGGATCTCGTCAAGATTGTGAAGGCTGATCCTGTTTTGTCCA
>JBBPTK010000339.1:0-17194 GCA_038094135.1 Spongiforma cf. squarepantsii
CGAACAGTGGGAGCAAACACCTCGAGATACTCAAATCCAGGTCGTTGACTGAATCCCTGAGCGACAAGACGAGCTTTGTAGCGATTGAATGAGCCATCAGCATGATACTTGTGAATAAAAACCCATTTGGAGCCAATGACAGGTCATCAGAAGGTCTTGGGACGAGTGTCCACATATGTACATTAGTCTCCTGCGCAGAAAGCTCATCTAAAGCGGCTTGGTGCCAGTCCTGAGCATCATCTTGACACATTGCCTCAGGATAGGACCGAGGAGTATTTGTGACAAAAGCGACATCTGCGTCCTCATCAGAGTCCCCAGTGGAAAACATTTTGGTATACTGCTGTAAGCTACGAAGTTGGAATTTTGCAAATCACAAAACACTCATCGCTGATCCACCACTTCGAAAATCTCCCTGTCATCTCACAAACTTCACTTTGTGGATGTTCCACTTTGTGATCATCATCAGATCAGCTCCATGTCTGAGTATGTTGTGTATATGTCAGAATACCAACCCTCTTAGACAGTTTCTTATTTTTGTGTGCCAAGTTGAAGAAGTACTCAAGTGTTGGTTTTGGTGATTTCGCATTCTTACACTGTTCTTTCTCTTTTCTTGATGATCTACTGCTCGGATCTACTTCTACTTATCACCATTTGACTCCCCATGGTTGATCTATTCACCAACTTGTTGTTGAGAGGGAAGTGCTTGATAGAAGTGGAACAACATTGATGGAATCTGGGGACACTGGAGTCATTAGTGAGTAACTGAGAATGTTTTTTGGAGGCACACAGAGTCCACAGTGAGCAACTAAGTGATCCTAAAGTGTGGATACTGAAGGTAGAGGGGCTGATGCTAAACAATGGTGAATAACTGACAGCCACATCAACCACAATCTTCAAGATATGTGTAGTGGAAGGACAAAGGGCTAGAATGATGGGAAAAATTGGGGAATAGCTAAATCGACCATAGGGAGTCGAATGGTGATAAATAGATGTAGCTGCATTAGAGCAGTAGATTATGAAGAAAAGTGAAAGAACAGTGTATGAGTGTCAAATCACCAAAACTAACATCTTCATCTAACTTTGCTTCTTCAACCCAAGATCTGTACTGCCCATGGTGGTCCACAATCATTTGTATGGACTTGATTGTGAGAAGAGCTTCAGCAATTCGCATTGTGCTGTCAAGCACTTTCAATGCATTGTTCAGCTCTGATGAGTACCACTGACATATATTGACTTTGTGAGTTTTCACTTTCTTGAACAGTTGTGGGATCAACAGACTGCAAAGTTGTGGAAATTGGTTGAGCGCCTCCTCGAAGCAATAGTAGTTGTGATCAACTCTAGTACTAGCAGGTTTCCTTGGTGGTCAATGGGATCACTGGCATGCCACCGCCCTAACCAATGTTGGTGTCCTCCAAGGCACCTTGCAGTGATAATTATTAGGTCTTCTCATGGACCTTGAGGATGACATTATATACAGAATTGGTGATTTGGTGAACCATGGCTGGAGTAGGTACAATGGAGATAGCAGAGACTGGAGAAGGGAAGGTAGGACTGTGTGAATACACTGCAGACAAGAGATGGGAGTTTGGAATGTACAAATCCAGTAATGAATGTCAGAGAGCCTGACACACACCAGTGGTGGCTTGAATTGTGAAGGAGGAGGAATGCATTATTCAGTGATCATAAGTGTCCACCATCAAATGGTCCAAGGTGCTTTCACATGATGCCAGTGATCCATGCGTATAATTTTGTTTCTGATGTGGATACACCATCCACTGTCTGACAGCTGTGCTTTGGTATGATACTGGATGGTCCACTAATCTCATTGAAGGTCTTGCAGTTGTTTCTCAGTTGCACCATGGTGTGGACTCTGGACTCTCTCTGTTAACTGCATATTAGGGAATAGTAGTAGTTTTGCAGTTCACTGATCTATTTGAAATCAAATTCAACAAAGGAAAACAAGGCACATTTTTTGGCATCATTGACATGAATACTGCGCTCTCAACAGCAAAGTGCAAAACTACTTCTATCCCCTAATATGCAGTCCACAGAGGAGAGTCCAGTGTCCACACCTATGACAGTCCACACTATTGTGCAACTCAGAAATTCCAAGTCAGTTAACTCAAAGACAATAACAACATCATTGTGTCATTGTCTTTCCCCCAGCAATGATCCATCTTCTGCATCTCTGTCTCACCTTCAAGTTTCAACAAACATACTGCAAAGGATTATATCTATCCACTGATAGTAACATGTATATATATAGTATATCCTGATAGAGAAATACAAGTGATGATCACCACATATAATGATGCATTAGCACATGCTCAGTGCATAAAAGCTCTAAATGCCTAATAACATAAAGTAAATGAATGCTAACATAATGATGCAATAACATACAATGAACTAATGATGCATCAATGCATGAGCTTAACATTTTGAAAGTAAATGATACTGTAGATAGCATAGATCATCTTGGGATTCATGACCATGCCAGGATCTTTTAATCTCAAATCCTGTTTCTTATTGAGCTGTTCCCAGGCTTCACTGCAATGAGCATATGATATACTTAGGGGACCAGAAAACGGAAAATAGGAGGATTGGGAAAGATTACCCCTGATTCATAATAATAATATCTCTGTGAGGACCATATTATATAGCTCCTCATCCTCATACATTCTTTGCCTTGTCAGCTTACTTATCCAATCTATTGCAAACCTCTCCCTTAGCAATGTTCCTGACTTGCCCTGCTTCAATTTGTTGGTTTATTTTGCACTCTTACACTGTTCTTCCACTTTTCTTCATGATCTACTGCTCCGATCTACTTCTACTTATCACCATTCAACTCCCCATGGACACACTTTAGGAGCTCTTAGTTGCTCACCTGTGAACTCCATGTCAGTATTTGTACCTCCAAAATACATTCTCAGTTGCTGTGGTTGTACCACTCCTATCAAGCACTTCACTCTCAAAACAATTTCCTCTACTTTCTTATGCATGGCCATATAACCTGATAACACTTTCCAAAAAAATTCATCTTCACCTCCAATGCAGGAAGTCCAACAATGATGTTCATCAGCTCAGTAGAAATTAGCAGACATTGTGATCCCAGCCCTGACCCCACATTAGTCTCTGTATTCCCAAGCTAGTTCTTCATAGTGGTTAAGGGTCTGGTCCTGCTGGTTGCAGAAAAGATCAGCCCTAGTCTTTTCAGATTGAGGAAAATGAAAGGCAGTCAAAAACCAAGTCATGACTGGTCTGGACCATAACTGATGGGTAGCCCCTATCTACCTATCACCGCCATCTAGCATACTTTGTTTAGGAAATCTTCAATCTAAGTTTTTAGGGGACAAAAATGTAAATGTGTATACCTTTAGATCTGATGATCAGATCAATGCAATTAGTAGCTCAGATTCTCAGATTTACTCTTTACTAACACCAGTACAGCACAATCTAAGGTCACCAATCACATTGCAATCAAGTAAAGAGTCATCATTTGGGCATGTATTTTGAGATCTAAGATAAAAACTTAAAACACTCATATTGATGAGATCTCAACCAATGTGCAAAATTCTTGGTGCAATCAAACCTTGGGAATGTCTAGTATATTTCAGGCACCCAAAATACTGGTTGAGACTGGCTGCAGACCAGTCAAAGACTGATTATGACCAGTTTTCATTAGTCCTGGTGCAGTCTTTCCCGTTTTGGTATTTTCCCATGACCAGTCCAGTCTGGTCTTTTTGCCAAATCAAAAAGACCAGACTGGACTAGGCCTTTAAACACTAGTTCTGCATAATATCAGCCCAGTTACTAGTCCCACTAAAGTCTAAAAGAGTGACTTAGTGAGATCTTCCCTCTCTCTCAACTTTACCAAGGTCAATGTCACTCTTAGTGAGATCCTTGCTTGGCTTTGTATTAAGTTTGGGCATAAGTGACCAGTGTTTCACTCAATCACATCACCAGCATCCTGTTCCTCCTCATTGAAGGGTTGACTATACTCAGGGTTCTCTGGACAGTTCTATTCCACATGACTTATATAGGAGCAAATGTGGCAGTGGTGAAGAATGGGCAGTCATAACCAGGGTGCGGATCCATGGTAGCAGTTGGAAAAATAATTGGGGCAGTTATAGTAATGGTGATGAGTTGACACACAGACAGAGCAGGGGAGAGAGGAAAGGGCTGCAGTTGAAGGAGAATTTCCACAATCATTTCATTTAAGTTGTGAGATAGATCATTGGGGAGTGATGAATACCATTGGTCTAGAGTTTGAAGGGCAGCATAGACTCAGGGGATGGTAGGGTTGAAATGGTGAAGTTGAGGAGGAGAGGTGGACAATATAGAAGATGATGACAAATGTGTTGAACAAGGGGATAATTATGGGGGTCTGATAAGGTCAATTGATTGTGCTCCCCTGTTCAGATGGCTGCCTATCTAGGTTTTTTGGCATTGGTGTTGACAGGGGGCAAGGTGGGAGCATTGGAAAGGGGAAAAAGGAGTTTGAGTATTTTTGGTTACTTCAGCAGCATAGATCTCCTGCTGGATGGGAGTCATTGATGTCCACCATTGTTGAAGGGCATTCCAAAAGTGAGTGGGATGATTCAATGGTGGGAATGAAGTCAGGGAACCATGAGGTGGAAAATGTTTCTAGAATAAGAGGGTGAAGTTTGTTCATCATGGATTGTATGGCCCCTGATGGGATAGTGAAGGAGACAGAGAAGATGTCATGGATGTATCTGTGGAGACAGGTGTGTCCATGGTAGAGGTGAATAGAGTTGAATAGAGCACAATTGAGTGTTCTATTCCTGCAGCCAAGGCTTTGTCCTCAATAAGGTGTAGGAGAGTAGGATCCTCTAGGATGTGAACATAGAGTGCATTTCAGATAGGAAGGTCAAGAAGAGCAGGAACCATGGGAACATTGGCATGTTGATCTTCCATAAGTGCAGTCCACATGCTAGGAACTAATGGACCATGAGGGCAATTAGATGAAGGAGTGAGAGGTAGTCATTGGGGAGGGGTACCAGCTGAAGCATAATGTGATGGGGGGTTGGTGTGGAGGAGGACATTAATATGGATTACAAAAATTTGCAAAAGTAAGAATGAAGTAAGTTCTTGGCATGTCCAAGGTTTACTTTGGGTTCCCACATTTTTTCACTGAATGACCATCTTTTCCAGGAGATAAGATATTGTCTTCTTTGGAGAGATTCATGATGAGACAAGATCTGATCAATCTTCGACTCTTCTTCTCCATCAATTAGTATGCAATGGGAGAGATAACCTGGATAACTTCAAGTGGCCCTTCCCAGCTTGGAGCAAGTTTACATGAAGGGTATCCATAGATGAAGGTTGGAATTGTCTAGCCAGATCCTGTCCCTACTTTTCATGAAATAAATTTACAAGATACACATTCTTTCATGATACATTGTGATCAGATGTGAGCTTCCAACACTTCTTTTCTGGTTTGGTCAAGAAGCATGAGGCATGTTTCCAGGGCAGAGAGGATTCAGAGGAATGCTTTTCCAACTGCTGGATAGACATGAGGTTCATATCCAAGGATGAGAGAAAGTGGAGTTTGGCTGGTTGAGAAGTGGATTTGGGAGTTGGTGGAAGAATTCAGCCATTGGAAGGAGGGTTGCCCATGTGTTAGGGTGACCATCACAGAAGATGCAAAGGTAGGTTTTCAGTTCTTGGTTTACTTGTTCAGTTTATCCATCAGTTTGTGGGTGATAGCTGGAGGATATTATAGGTGTAATCATAATGAAGAAGATGCACAAGTTCTTGGGCAAATGCAGAGGCAAACTGAGGGCCCCAGTCACTGATACAGTAATCATGGAGTCTGAACCAGGGGAATATGTGGGAAAAGAAAAGGGCTGCAACTGTCTCTACAGTTGTCTTTTTGTGGCACAGGATGAAAATAGCCCCCTTTATAAGGCCATGGTCAACCATGACCAAAACAGAATCAAAACTGGAAGAGGGGGCAAGTCAGTGATGAAATCAAGAGAAAGTTGTTGGAAAGAACAGATGGCAGAGGACAGGCAGGTCAGAGAACTGTAGGGTGAGTAAGAACTTTGTTGGCCTGACAAGTGGCACAACCTGTGACAAACTGACAGACAAAAAAAGAGAGACCCAGCCACCAGTAATCATGAGAAACACAGGCAAAGGGGCCAGAAGTGGTGGTACAGGTGAGGAAAGAGACCAAAGCAACATCAATCACACAGAAGAGATGGTCTGGAAGGAGAGTGATGTTGGTGTTGTCCAAGGATACATCAATATCATCCTGTCATGACAAGGCATTAGCAGGAGCCATCTGAGTGCTGGGAATGTGCAACAGGAAATACCTCCCATAGATAATTTCTTATAATATCTCACAATTACAGATAATATATCACAATTTAGATAATTATGTGTTATTTTGTTACATTGTTACAAGCCCCCTTCATTCATTCTGTAAATATTTGATAATATATTCATAATATGTATAATATGCAAAAAGTATATGATATAGAGAATATTATCTTATATGTACAGTATAAGTATTCAAGGAATAATATTCAATATCTTCACAAATGCTGATATTTTACAGAAATATGTTGACACTTTGTACACCTCTTTTACTACACTTCATATATATTCTTACTCCACTTTCATATGCATTCTTACTACAGCAGTTCACCCAAATTGTTTCATGGTGTCTTTCCAGAAAGTATAAATTATGTACCAAATCCATACAACACAATGTTGTGTACATGATGTATAGATCATACAAACTGAGAGCTTATTTAATGGGAACTTTTGCCTTGCCCTTCCTCAGACATGTCATGGTAATTATGAGAATAACATCTAACATATAATGTGGGATGAACTGGGTGATCAAGTGTTATTCACCAGGCACCATGGATGCCATGGTTTTCAAAATATATAATGGATAATACCATCATATGTGTACTATTAACTGTGTGTAGATAGAACATTTCACTGATGTTCAAGACATGATACTGTAGTTGTTATAGACAGTGCCAATACATGTTTTTAAAAAGTGGACTTCACAAAGAAGATGAACCACTCATAATCTGGTGTGGAATCATGGCAAAACTTATACTGGAGAAATGTCAATGGTAGCACTGTGATGAATTGAGGGGGATGCACTGGCTTTACCATTGTAGATGATCTGAAGGATTCAATGCCATCAATTGAATGACAATGATAACTTCATGTTGCACATGGAGGTACAACAGGACATGTAGACATACAGTAACATATAAACATAAAACTTGGATGATCTACAGTCACATTATAGAAATGAATGGCTGAAGATAGAAAAGTATAACATGTCTACAGAACACCTCCCAGACATAAGGCAGTATAGTGGAGCCATCAAGATTGTCACCACCACTACCAGTGTTATCCTGCTCCTCAGTGCCACCAATGCTGGATGATCAATCACAATTGACACTTTCTGTTTCATTGCTGTTGAGCCATTCAGTTATAAAAGTTCCTTCCAATGGGGTTCTTGGATCCCATGCTGACCACCTTCCACTCAGAAACCTTGGATGGGCAGCAATAAATGCAAACCAGAAGGCATTCCTTCCCCATGCCACAGGGAAAGTGAATAATCTTGCACTTTGTCAATTAACCAATATTCAATCCTTTTAGATAGTATTGCTGAGAGTTGACGCAGTCAAAAGTATGTGGTAGAGGTAAGTAAGAATGAGATAGAAATATCTTGAGCACTAGCACCCATAGAGATGTCATCACTGCCAGCAACATGGACTGGGCAGAAACCCTAGGGCAACCTATCAGTTCAGTTTCTTATGACACCAGAGAAATAAAATTTACAGAAATACTTTGTTCAGATGGTTCAGACTGATACATGCTCCAAGCTTTTTGCATGGACAATGGGTGCTATAAATTCATTGTATTCTTCTGCTATGGAGACAGAGATCTTGATAGGTTGCTGGAAATGCATCAGTGACTCAAAGCAATATACAGATGAGAAAAACCCACAATTTGCCCATGAATGAGGCATTGAGGCATAGGGCCAGAAAAGTATACATACTGTGATAAGCAATGGCTAAAGAAATGCATGGTTGTTCCCAACATATTCAAATCAGAACAAAGAAGGGTTTGGGTGGCAGAGGATGACATGTCTGCAGTTCACATAAAGCACCATCAATGATTCATGTGATGAGGTGAAATCAACAGTCTTCCATATCATGCACATGACTTTTCAGCCTCAACTTGGATCAAATGAAGCTTTCTGCTAAAGATGTCATCAATGGAAAAGGTACATAGCATATTACTCCTTTGCAGAATACATACTAACATTAACTAGTTTTCAGTATGTGAGCAAAGAGTGTTCACTATTGTGAACTACTTGATCTGTCTGAAAATGCAAGGCAAGTATTGTGAATTTGCTCTAAAACACCTTAAAGGTCATCAGTCCTTAAACATCCATCGGCACTATCTCAAACTCCATATGGCCAATTGGATGGCATTGGTGAGCTACAAGTCTCCCAAATGCACAGATAAGGAGCAAGCAACTTCACTGCCTTCCATGAACACTGGTCACTCAAATTCCATTGATGAAGTAGAGCCAATGATCATCAATTCTGATCATGAGTGGATTGGGGGAATTCCTGATGAGAGCAAACCAATATCTGTCATGCCAGCTGGATGTGTCATTGGAGTTGGCCACCCCAGCACAAGTCCTTGGACCTGAGGCTAACCAGCAATTTTCATTAAGAGAACTTTGGCAGGCCATCTCAGCCAGCCACTATCAAAAGATTGATGGTACAAGGGATCTGTTTGACAAGCTACAAAAAGCACTTGCCAGTGGCAAGACACTTTTCTCCACACCAACATCTCTGCTCAATACAACCCCAATGGATGACATTGAATGTGACATCAAATCTGATTTTGGTATTGAGCTTTTTGGTGCATGCCTCTGGATCTGCCACACATTATTTGTTATCATTGGTGGGCTGGACATTTAAATGATGAAGCCAATGACACTTCACAGTCAAGTTCCATGGAAACAAAGGTATCCCCTGGTAATCCAACATATCCATGGCTGACAAAAGGCATAAGTTATTTTTATTAGTTTTAAGGCTGGATTATTTATTAAACATGTTTTCTTGACAATAGCATTTCCTCACCACTTTGTTATTTGGTTCCCTGAGGCTTCCATTTTCTCAGTTACAAAAGCAAGCAGTTCTTCGCTGGGCAAGACAACTTGACACACATGATGTGCCATCTTTATGTGCCTTGCAATGTTATGATGTGGTGAAGGCCATGGTTGGTGACCCTGGTAACCAAACAAGTAATGTTGCCTCTAGGCAATACCTTTTATATCAATGATATTGCAAAAGCAATTGCAAAGGCAAGTCCTTGGTGATACATATCAGTATGTTGGATGTGCATGCGCCTTAGGACTATGCAAATCCTCTCACTTGACTTGCAATACAATATTTCCTGGAGGACAGTGGTAGTGGAATGTTGTAAGTCTTCAATGGTGAGAAAATGTTACATGAGCTACCATATCCTCCAGCTGTCTGTGTCAATGGCAGTATTTATTTTGTTGGAGAATTGTTACAAGATGTATCTAGGGGGTATTTTAGAATGATTCTTCCTTGCTGCACCCTGCAGTGTCTCCACCATTGGCTCCTCTGGACAAATGTCTGAATTTTCTGAGAAAGAGCTTTTTGCTCTTGAGCATTCTGCAACACATATGTACCAATGTAGTTGAGCATCTTCTAAATGTTGCATATATTTATGTGTTGTCTACAGGTTGGATTTGTTGTGAGTGTCAAGAAGGAGATTGTACCAACCTCAATATTTCATTGATCATACAAGAATATCATGTTTCATCCTTCAGAACTTGTATGTGGTCTAACAGAATCATCCAAGAAGTACACATTGTTAGTAGTGTTTAAAAGTCCGGTCCAGTCTGGCATTTTGGCCTATTTTGGAAGGCAACTGGACTGAAACCAGTTTTGGTAATTTTCTAATTAAGGGCAACTACAACTGGACTGAAAAAGACTGGTTGCAACTGGTCTTTTGAAAGACAGTCCATGCCCAGTCTGAAGTCAGTTGTGATGCTCAGTAATGGTTATATGAAAGTTAGATCGGACTCTTAGCTTGATGCCAAGCTAGTAACCTCGAAAATCGGTCAAGAAAAGGGCTAGATATGATTATTTTCATTGGGCTTGTCATTCTTTGACAGTCAAAAATGGTTTTTGTTATAAATGCCTAAAATAAATTCGAAAAGATTCGGAAAAATTAGCACAAATTACCCAATATGGTAATATACATAGGGGTGGCTGTACACTGGTTGCAACTGGTTGCAACTGCAGTCTTTTTCCATCCATGACTGAGGCAACTGGTAACTACAGTCCAGTTGTGATCAGTTGAGGTCCAGTCCAGTTGCCAGTCTTTTTCCAGTTGCACAACTGGACTTTAAAACACTAATTGTTAGAGCCAAATTTGTGGCATCAAAAGTCAAATGGTTGTATGGTCTATGCTGTACTGCTCACCATCTTCATGGATGATGTCTCAGGCAACATGTCAAAACAATGGAACAATGTGATGAAACGGATTAGTAAGCCAGTCGGAATGATGAGGGAGCAACGAACGAGTGAGATAGTCTCAGTCGAGTGGTCCCTCATATATCTTAGGTAGTATAAAAGGCTTAGTCGGTCACCGTATCTCTTTTCCCTCAGTCAATCAAAGTCTATCACAGTCTTCTGGTTGATTCTTCTCAGTGTGCCGTTACTGCATCTTTTTGCACAACACCACATCTTTTTGACTGAACAAGTCTTTGTCTCTTAAAACTCTCTTTTGGATGACTTGAATCGGAACCAACAGGATTGGCCATCCTGAATGTATACCATCAGTCGCTCGACAACAAACAAAACCTCAAAAAGAAAATAAAAATAAAACAAGCATTTCATTTTTATCTGTCCAAAAAACACAATGATGCATTACACTCTCAGAAATACTGCTGCTCGCGCAGCTAAAAAGCAGCAAGCTCCCTCTCATAGATGTGTGAATAGTGAGTCTTCGCTGCCATCTCTGTCTCCCTTGCCGGAATCTGGACTACCAGTAGACGTCTCGCGATCCTATCGAGACATCACGGCATTGGGAAGGTCGCCCATGGATGTGGAAACTACCTTGGATCAAGGTCAAGTCTCTCCGGACATTAACTTATCAGCTCAGGGTAGAGGTCAAGTCTCCCTTGGAGTTAATACCACAGTCCTGGCTTGAGGTCAAATCTCACCTGAAGCGGTCAATAAGGGTACTATGACCAATGAGTCACCCTTAAATGTACCGGGGAACTTTGTACAAAATCGCAGCGATCGCGAACGATCGCAAAGGGACAATGAAGGGTGGATGACGGTGTATCGGACAACACCACGAACACCAGTCGTAGATGCATCCCCTGACATTGTCACACGAACCTTGCAGGAAGAGTTAGACACCACGTTGAAAATGGCAGAGAATAATCTGACCAGCGAAGAACGCAAGCTCATCAAGAGACGTGGTGATATTGAGCTCACCGTGGTCCTGGCAAGTGCAGACACGACTTTTGATGAAAATGTCACGTCAGGTAGTAAAGGAAAAATCACTGATCCCCGTAACTGGGGAAACCTGGACCTAACAGAGCAAGAAATGAGTCCTGCGGTTCAGGCCCAAGAGTTCAACTACTGGGCGAAAAGAAGCCTTGGCGAACGAACCAAGAGTGAAAAGGGCTAATCCGATTCAGAGTCTAGCACCAGTAGCAACTGGACTAGACCTAAGAAGCGACATAAGTCGAAGAAACGTTGCTCTAGGTCCCGTAAGGCCCATTTGCCTAAGGAACCCGAATCAGCCCCGATGTCAGCCAGTATGACAAAGAATAAGAGTTGAGAAACTCATACTCAGGCTGTAACAAACAACAGCCCTATTGAACAGATTGTTGAACGAGCCTTGAATGCCAAGAAGGGCAAGAAGAGAGCATCCTCGAATCGAGTACTAGAACCCGTTCAACAGCTCACTCCTACAAGTTATTTTGGACGAGCCCTTGGTGGTGGTCGGAAGAGGAAAGGAAGCTCACCGAGCTCATCTGGAAGCAGCTCTTCAATGTCTTTGAGTTCAGAAAGTTCCTCAAGTGATTCTGACGACGACACATTGAGCAACTTGAGCTCAAGCACGTTATCGTCATCCTCGAGTCTGACTGAGTCCTCCGGATCTAGACAGCGACGAAAGCGAAGCCGAGATCGTGGGCATAAGAAACGAAGATCTAGAAAAGATCGTAAGAAGGCTAAGAAAAAGAAACGATCTAAGAAAATGGGATATGGTAGGTTAAAACCGATCCCACCCACTAAGTACGATGGAGCACCAGACTCTTGTGCATTCCATCACTTCGTTATGGAAGGAACTGCGTATGTCGAAGCAGGATGAGTTCTGGACGGAGAACAGGTCTTCATCCTTTCGCATTACCTGACAAATAAAGTGCATGAGTTCTATATTCAAGAGGTGTCGAATAATCCTTATGAATGGAAGTTATGAGACTTTTTCATCGAGCTCTTCAACCACTGCTTCCCACTCAACTTTAGGACGAAGCAGAGGGATAAGTTATGAAGAGCTTACCAGAATGAAAAAACTGTTCGAGAGTTCGTCTCTGAACTTCACGAATTTTGGAACCTGATCGGTGATGTCAGCGAGCGGGATAAGGTCCAGAAGCTCTGGCATGGTTTGAAACCCTACATTCAGACCGAGCTCTGGAGGGACAAGCTTAATCCCGAGAAGTCATCGCTACGATCTGTGATAGCTGCCGCCAAGATCATTGAGATAGCCTTCTCCGTTGGGAACTCCAAGACCAAGGAGGAGAAGAAACGGTCTAAAAGAGAAGGAAATTAGAATGATTGGCAGAGTAAGAATGAGATGGATTTGTCATCTCCGAATAATGGAAGTACCTCAGCACAAAGGACTCCATTCAAGACGTGTAAAGGAGACCAGAATGGCAGAAGGAATAACTTCTCGAGTAAACCAGGTGATAAAGCCAAACTGGGGAAGAAACTCACTCAATGGCTTGGCCTGTCTAAGGAGGAGCACGATCGACGAGTTGCTGAACGACTGTGTTTCGAATGCGGGGGTGCTGGACATATGTCCAACACTTGTCTGACCAAGAACCAAGTCTCGAGCAGTTCGAAACAGCCTCCTGGAATGCTTAAGAACTTCCACGTTCAGATAGGAGAGGATATTGCTCACCTAGAGGCTTTGGCTGAGAGCACTGAACGGATCGACTTGTTGTCGCTCGGTGCCGCTGCTATCCTTCAGTTTGATAATCGAGAGGTCTTGAATGAACCAGACCAGTTCAGAACTAGACCTACCAAGATGGGAGACCCGTTGGCTCAACAGCTCGAGTGGATCTTGAGGGAAGAAGCGCCTTTTCCTGGGGACCAAGACAGCAGATGGGACCCTAGAGATCATGATCGATTTGTGTGTCATTGCATATCGGACTCTCACCACATAATTACAGACCTTTGCCAAATAGATAACTTGCTCGCTGATGGAGTAGAGATCCCTACTTTGTTTTTGCTTTAAAGCGAATTTCAACCTAGTAGTTGGTACACACAGTACCTTCTTATGCATGGAATTGGGATACCACAGGATGTCAGCCTTAACCGAACTGTCCGACTACATCGTAAGCAGAGACGAATCAATGGGGAGTTGAGTGACTGATTCTTCTCCCTGAAGTTTGGACACCCATTCATAGAGCGGATAACTCAGGTTCTGGACTGGGCATCCACGACTCATCTACTTCCTGGACCATTAACAGGACCAGACGAGCTTAGGTTCTACGTTCTCACTGACGAGCCAGTAAATCGACCTGATCAATATCAATTGGAATTAATTGACCGACTCCTGGACCTCAGAGTGGACATACCTTTGGAATGTGCCTTATTGGAGCGTTTTGACTTGGTGAATTGGTATAGTCAAATAATCCTGCGATCTCTGCATCAGCGTTGAAACGAGCAAGAAGGTGAATATGCAAACTGCACTATACCTTCCTGGTTATTCCAGTCGGAATCGGAGACCGTTGAGACAGAGTCTTTCGAGGATGACGACATACCCATGTTGTCTGCTCCAGACGATGAAATGTCCGAACTTGATTGGAATGACTATATCGCCGACCTGGAGGGGTTAGAATCGATGGTCCTGGATTATACTGATTGGGACTCACCTGAATGGAATCAAGTCTCACAGCCGGGGCCCTCCAACTGGCACACTCAGGCTGTGGATCCCGATGATATAGACTGGGATGGGCATGACCCATCAGATCCTCATGGCCTAGATAATATGTACCATGACTGGGACAGTGACCTACCAGCTTCATATGTGGTTCAAGTAACGCAAGGAACATACCCAGCTCTGGAACGTAATACGGGTATCCCGCGTGACTTCAAACGGCTGATCCCAAAACTGGTCGTCGTCGTCATGCAGATCAATGGGCACCCAGCCAGAGCTCTGCTCGACTCTGGATCGCTGGCGGATTTCATGTCATCAACCCTAGCTGAGCAGTTAAAAGTAAAATGGATCGAACTGGCGAAACCACTTACTGTTCAGCTGATGGTTCAAGGATCGCGATCCAAGGTCAATTTCCGGACCAAGGTCCGTCTGCAGTATCAAATGGTTAATTGCAAACATTACTTTGATATAATGAACCTACAAAGTTATGACCTCATTCTTGGAACACCTTTCTTGTTCCAGCACAAGGTCATGTTTGGCTTGAACAATGCATGCATGATAATCGGGCAAGACGACCCTAGCCCTATAAAAGGGGATCAAGTTCAAATTCTTGAGTCTCGTGCTTCCGAAGTACTTGACGAACGCATTGATGCTGTTCAGGATCAACTGTATGAAATTGCAAAACCACTTTGCACTAAGGCGAGCGAGACTGACTTACCCCCCTTGTGCGCCATCAATCATATGATCCCATTGATCGACCCAGATAAGGTTTATCCTTGGCGTCCGTCTCGCTGTCCTGAAGTGTTATGACCACAATGGGTAGAAAAGAGGAACGTGTACCTTAAAACCGGGCGTTGGAAGGTTACACCTCACGGTAATACAGTGCTGATGCTTCTAATTCGCAAACCACTGGGTACAGACAAGCTGCGTACTGTGGTGGATTTGCATGCGTGTAACCAGAATACTCAGAAACTGTCCTCGCCCTTGCCTAATATTGATGGAATTCTCCGTCGGGTTTGCAAGGGCAAGTATCAATCTATTATAGATGGTCAGGACGCTTACGAGCAAATTTGAATCATACCTGAGCATGTCGATCAAATGACCGTTACCACACCTGATGGTAATATGGTAAGTACGGTTATTCAGATTGGTGATTGTAATGCGCCTGCTACGTACCAAGCTTTGATGAACCACCTCTTCGGTGGTTTCATTGGATGTTGGATGGACATATACCTAGATGATATCATCGTTTATTCGCGGACCTTGGAAGAACATCTGGAGCACATAAAGATCATCCTTGATATCTTGAAATGGGAAAAGCTTTACCTGAGCTCAACCAAGATTCACTTCCTTTGCAAGGAATTGAAGGTCTTGGGCCACATCATTGACGATGAAGGTATTCATATGGACCCTGACAAGGTTGACAAAGTCATCAACTGGAAGGTTCCAACTAATAGGGACTTACTTTGTGGATTTATCGGTGTGGCTGGGTACCTTGCCGATGATATTCACAAGGTTAGGGTGCCTATGGGGGTGTTGTCAGCGATTACGGATGACACTGTACCTTTCCGTTGGACTTCGACGGAGCAGCGTGCTTTTGATCAGGTTAAGCACTTCATTCAGTCCTGTGCTGGGCATCATTGAGTGCCTCTCACCTATGGACCTGGTGCAGACCCAGTTTGGTTCATGACGGACACTTGTATTAGTGGGATTGCTGCTGTCATTGCACAAGGAAGTGACTGGAAATCAGCAAAAATCGCGGTGTTTTTCAGTGCGAAGCTTACCACCACTCAGCAGAATTATGCCGTTCACGAGCAGGAGATGCTTGCCAGTGTTGAGGGTATGCTTCATTACCGCGATATCTTGCAGGGTGTCTGTTTTGTGTGGTTGACCGACCACAAGGGGTTAATTCACCTGTATAACCAGCGCAACCTGACTGGCTGTCAAGCTTGTTGGTTAGAGAAACTCGGTGAATTCGACTTCGAAATCAAGTACTTACCTGGCGTGCAGAACCTATTGCCTGACGTCTTGTTGCAGCTGTATTCTGCTGATGCCCCTGGTACAGTGCACGCACCGTCTGAGTATGTCTCCTTGGCGTCCGACGATCCTGCTCGTCCATTGGCAGGCTTGATTACGATGCCTGTTCATGTTGGCTTGGAGGCCTCTGGGTCTCTTCCTTCTCGCCGTAGTAGTCGGTTAGCTGGTTGCACAGCATGTCAGGCTCTACAGGAGGTTTCTCCTGGCTGTCAACAGCCCTCTTCACTTCCACGTGGCGCTTGCAAGGGATTGCAAGTCCATGCTTGTTCCGAGCCTGCCAATCCGCCGCCTCGTCGACCAGGTTGTCCCCATCAAGTCGTCCTCCTGGCCGAGACTGGCTGGCCAGAAACTTCTGCTGAGTTTGCTCGACGAGTTAAGGATCATTTCGTCCTTCGCAGTCCGCGCGAACGGCCTGGTGGGGGGGAACGGGAGCAGTCTTCTGACTATCCACCTGTGCTGGACAATACTCCCGAACCCTTAGCTCCTGTTGCAGATAGTAAGCGTGATTCTTTGGACGTTTTGGATCGTGATCACTTGCTGCGTCATGTACGCAATCGGTACAAGTCTGATCAGTTCTTTCAACTAGTCCTGGAACAGCCCACTCATTATAAGAACTTCTCCTTGCGAGATGGGTATCTGTACTTACAAACTGACGGACGTGAGGTCATCTGTGTACCCAACGTTGTCGTGGACGGGCGCTCGGTTAGAGAACAGCTTGTCGATCAAGCTCACTCAGTTTTAGCCCACCTCAGGGCTTCGAAGACCATCTCTTACCTGCACAACTTTGTCTGGTGGAAAGACATGGTTCAGAACATTCATCAGCAAACTGTCTTTTCAGCAACAGACTGGTCTAGGGTGACAGATGTTGACAGATTTTTCCAGATTTGTGACAGAAGCCCCTAGTGTTTGACAGACTCTGACAGATTTTTCC
>JBBPTK010000340.1:0-17167 GCA_038094135.1 Spongiforma cf. squarepantsii
ACACAATCTAATCATAACCAAACATAATCTAACCAAACACAATCTAACCAAACACCCAAACACAATCTAATCTTAACCAAACATAATCTAACAAAACACAATCTAACAAAACACAATCTAATTCTAACCAAACATAACCTAAAATCTAATTCTAACCAAACATAACCTAACTAAACTAATTCTACCCAAACACAATCTAACCTAACTAATCCTAACCAAACACAAACTAATCCTAACCAAACATAATCTAACCAAACACAATCTAACCAAACTAATCCTAACCAAATATAATCTAATCAAATACAATCTAATCCTAACTAAACATAATCTAACCAAATACAATCTAATCTAATCCTAACCAAACACAGTCCAGCCAAATACTGTCTAACCAAACACAATCTAATCAAATAGAAACCCTAACCAAATGGAATTCAAGCCTAACCAAACATAGTCTAACCAAACATAATCTGATAATAAGTGTGATGGTCCATGAAACTGTAGCAAATGCAGACAAAAAGTGTAGAAAAGGTACAAAGAAAGTGAAGGAAAAGAAGACAAAAGTTAAGTATTGAAAAGTGTAGGAAAAGTGTTGGAAAAGTGTGTAAAAAGTGTAGAAAAGTGTAGCAAAAGTGTAGAAAAAGTGGTCAAAAAGTACAGCAAAAGTGTAGAAAAAGTGGTCAAAAAGTGTAGAAAAAAGTGTAGCAAAGGTGTAGAAAAAGTGAAGTAAAAGTGTAGCAAAAGTGTAGAAAAAGCGGACAGAAAGTGTAGCAAAAGTGTAGCAAAAGTGTAGCAAAAAGTGTAGTAAAAGTGTAGGGAAAGTGTAGGGAAAGTGTAGAAAAAAGTGTAGCAAAAGTGTAGAAAAAGCGGACAAAAAGTGTAGCAACAAAGTGTAGTAAGTGCAGTCAAAGAGTTAAACAATTTTGTTGAAGTTGGTGTAAATGGGTTATATATGACAAGTGATTAGTAGTATTAGTGATGGGTGTACAACTTGTTTTGTATAATTTGTTGCTCAATAGTATTGTTAAGAAAAGTGGTGTCGGGTTAGGCAATTGGTTGGGGACCACACTAGTATGAATTGATTACATAGTACTGTAGTCAGAATTAATACCATTGACATTCTGATAATGAAAGTTTCTTCATTCTTGGCCATGTTTGAAGGTCCACCATTAGTCTATGTTGTAATAGAAGTACTAGTGGCTTGACTACTAGGAAACTTTTTATCTGCATTACTAGTAACTATTTCCATAAGACTGTACAGATCTGTGACAGTTCTGTACAGATAGAGACCTAGCTGTGATCTGTGTGATCTGTACTGTAAGCCCTGTACAGATAAAGAGGGGGGGTGCTTTGCTAATATGATTCTGGTGGTAATTGCAGGACACATAACTTATACTTTCCAGCAAAGCACCATGAAACAATTTCAGTGAACTGCCATGTAACAGGTGACTGATGTGGCAGTGACAGGTAGCAATACTAGGAGGAGCTTCTTGGTTCAGGAACTCCCCTTTGTGTGCCAACAGTCATGTTCCCATTCAAGTTTGTGCCACCTTTCCAACAGAAGGTTGCCCACAAAACTCAGTCTACTACTTCACATAACAATAATTTCATACCCAACACAAACATCCTCAAAGATGCCCAGAAGTGGGTATCTGGCAGTGATTTTGCTCGTTCTCTGTCATCACTATCCATCAAGTTGTCCAGCCTCAACAGCCCAGGCCCATTCCACCAAAACCCCCTGATTTTCCAGAGTGTGACTTCTCATCTCAAAAGCTTGCCAATGGATGAGTGTATGCATGTGGATTTTTGCCATGTGCCACCAAAATGATGACCATGGGTGTATGTAGAATTAGCCTCGCCTGTGCCTTCTTCAAAAGACAAGGATCCAAATGTGGATGACTCTGATGAATTCGAATGCCTGCTTGCGACCCTTGGAAATCTATGCCAAGAACAGCTCCAACATGTGAGTTACTTGCTTATCACACAATCTCTTCTGTTTTACAATTTTCCTGTGAATACACAGTGTGCCTATATAAAAAAAATAGAATCTGAGCTAGCTATCAAGAATGAAGAGCATTTCACACTCTCAAAGGAATATGCCCAGCTTGAAGTGAGGTATAAACAGACAGTGGACTGAATTCAAGAGGTGCTTCACAAAGTGGTAAACAGGTATGATTGCTTGTCATTTCTTCTGAACTATGCACCAAACTGCCCATGTAGCTATTCCATCCTTACATCTGAACTGGATGATTCTAAAATTTCATGGAGGTCGCCAATACTGCTTATATCTGAAGTGAAGACGACCATGGAGGGTATGGTGACATTCCAAGGCAGGACACAAACCAGTCTTCAAGGTTTGCTCAGTTCCTTCCTCCTCACTTGCTGTGGTTGCATTTTTTGCAGGACTTGAATCTATGTTTGATGTGAACGGTCAGTTTATTTTGAGTGTGGAAACCAGACACATAGTGCACAAACTTTGCTTGGAGCTTTCAAAGGTGCATAGACAAGCAGTCAGTGGAGGGCAAGTTTTCATCCCACTATTTTCACAGCCCAACAGATGTCAGACCTGCTTCATGACAAGCTACATATTTTGGATACCAAATTAGCCCAAGTGTGAGCCAGGATCATGGGATTGGAAAAGTCAACTAATGTGGATAAGCACCAATATGAATCCATTGCACACAAGATCCATCAGACTGGTAGGTCCTTGGTATCATCATAATATGAACAGGATACTGATGGAACAGAGAAGCTGATTGAATGGCAGAGATCACTTGTTATTTGCAGGGACAGAAGGAGGAGTTGATACAGGCAGTAATGAAGATGTATGAAGTAGAACACCAATTGGACGATTCACTGACAGGGTAGGTTGTGCTGTGGCCATGAGTGATGAAATCACTCATTCAAATATGGCTAGGTTGCAGGAAGTGCAGTCCATGATAAACTTGATGAGGGAGGAGTATGCCCTTCCATTCCATTCCTAGATATCATGGCTGACATTTATCATCAAGTCGGGCAGCGAGTAATGAATTTTGCAAGGAACAGGATGAAAAACTTCATACCCTTCACCATATGATCGACTTTCAAGAAGGGAATGTGAAGGCTGTCAAAGCATGGTATTAACCCCACAACTCATCTGTGTGATATGCTAAATGCTAGTTAGTGCTCAGAAGGCACAGGACAAGCTGGTTCAAGCCCTGAACCATAACCATGAGTTGCAGGGTTGGCTGGACTCTGTGAAGGGCCTAGAAAAGAGCCTAACACAGCAAGTATCCCAGCTGCTTTTAGAGTGCAATGGGGCCAAAGGAAAACCTGCTGAAGTAAAACTGTCAAGAAGTCCCTCTCTTCTGATCCAGCCAAGACATTGATTGAGCAGAATATCCTTTTTGATACTCTGTTAGAAAAAGAGAAGTTGGAAAAGAATGAGGCACTTGGTCAAACAGAGGAAGCAAACATCAAGATTGCTTCAAGAAATGGGACATATGAAGACACACGTCTCTGAGTTTGAAGACACCAAGAATAGACTGACAGAACGAGCTTCAACTATTTTCCACTGATATGAAGACAATGACTTGGTGATTTTCGTTTCCCTTGTTATCATGCAATGACATCAGCTACTCTTACAGAATGATGATGAGAAAGTATTGGTAGCTTTATTGATGCAGAAAGTGTGAGTGATCCACAACAGGGAAACAGTAGAGAAGACCAATGAAATCAAACAGGTACATGTCACAAGCCATCCTGACCATCATGATTAGCTCAACCGTTGTGACTATCTGCAGCATGATAACATGATTAAACAGCATGAGGCAAGGATTATACAGCTGGAAAATATCTTGACCTGCTGAACTGACAATGAGGTTATGGTTAACTCAAAAGCCAGTCCAACACTTCTTCCTGACCCTAAACCACACAGTCAAATTGTGCATCTGCAAAAGGTGCAGATGAACAGATGACCATCAGCATTTCAAAGGCACGAATTCTGTCTTCCAGTCAACCTGATATCTGTGATGGAGGTCAAGAATGCCCCTCAATCACCACAGTTCCTGGAACTGGTCATGGGGCCTGCTGCAAAGAAGACACCGATGAGATCGCCAACTTTGAAGGTCCCTGTGCAACAGTGACAATGAGGACAAGGATGGGAAAATGAATCTTGCTCACCAAAGATGTTGAGGACAAGTCTTTGAAACAGTCCACATGGTGAATGGTTTGCATCTGATTTTTCTCCTGGCTTGTTGTTTGTCTGTATTAATTGTGACTTTCTCTCCCCCACATCCATTGTCACCTTCTGTTGCACATGTTTCATCTCTACTTTGTGAGTGTAGAAACACACCAAGGAAGTTCCAGGTGCCAGAATTCTAGTCAGCAATATAAAAAGGGCACCATCGAAATGTTGCTAAGTCCAGGATTGGAGCTCACGAACCATCGACCATACTGACACTATCTCTTTTGTCCTTTGTTTCTTTTTCATGTTATGCTCAGCCTTGAACTGTTTATAATTACTGCTTCTTATTCATAAAACAAGCAAATCCTATAAAGAGATTCCAGAAGGATATCTCTCTAGCACAGGAACAAAGGGGATTATAAGTGTAGCAAGAGACTGCTACTTACTTGGTTATATGGAAACAAATAGAACTCTTTATAGTCTTGGTAAGACTTAGAGGGTTGGGTGGTTGGGTGAGTAGAAGAGAGAATGATGTGGAAAACTCATTATTAAGACAGGAAGAAGTCCTGATCTTATATACTACAGGACACTGTTTGTATCTATGTGGTCTGCAGTAAGTATAAAAGGAATATTTGAAATAGGGTAAAGGGTTGTGAACAACAGCCAATAGAGTAAAGCTCTTATTTCAAATATGGTAAGTATAATCAGTCAGCATGAATCATATAGAATCATCTGGACTGATGATGTCATGTTCTAGACAATGACATCATATAGAATGGTGCAGAGTATAGAACATTCTAGAAAGAATATGAATAGCAATAGAATCAGTCTGGATGTATTAAATAAGAACAGACCATTCTAGAATATGATTATCTCATATTCTCAACACCCTACTGTCAACATGATACACTTTCATGCTACATTAAAGACTCAGCAGTTGTGATCCTACTGATAACCATAGTCATCTAGTTTCCCTGGCCTGATTCACAGTAACAAAAAACAGTTGCTTGATGCCATGCAGGCCAAAGTGTTCAATGCTGACACTGATGTCAGCCACTTTTCCTGATATGTCTCTCAGGCTCCTGCCCGTTCCTCTGTCCCTGAGTATCTTGTCTCACCAAAAGCCTCTCTATCTCTGTAGTCCCTTGTCAAGCTGTGCTAGTCAGCACTAGTCAAAAGCAATCTGAGGACAATCATATGTGTCCTTCCCAAATACCTCAACATCATGGAATGGGTCGCCATTAACAGTTCATTCTTGTCTGGTCCCCTGTTTTTGACAGTGTTTGATTTCTATACCAATGTGAATGAGTTTTACAGGGTCATGTTGCACTCAGTTACTGTCATTGATAGGGACTGATCTGGGTGCATCCAGGTAAAAATACAATGGATATGGGTCAGACTGCAGGTTAGTTGGATTGACCTGCAGGTCACCAGTCACCAACTGGCACTGTATGGTCACCAATGATGATCAAGGCACTATTGAACCTCATGGGAACTTGATCAATTCCACCTGCACACAAAGCCCTAGCCCCACTGTGGGAAGACGAGCCAAAAAAGCAAGAGTAGGTGGCAAATCAAGCTCCCTAGACATGGTGCCACAGCAATTCTGGCCTGCACAATCAGGCTGGTCGCAAGCGTGTTTGTTTCTGTACAAATGTTTGAAGTCTGCTCACTCTGCTTGGCCATGCTTTCACACTAGCAGTAATGATTTGTTCCCTCCTGCATACATTGTCAGTGACCACACTTCAAGCTCAAAAACCTTAATAATTGATCAAAATGAACATTCAACAAGCCTTTATACTGCAACCATTGTCCAGAGTGCCATCACTCAATCTCCATGCATGCTCTGCAGATGCATGTGACAAAGATGGAAACAGAGACATGTTCACCAACAGAAATGGCAAATTACACACAGCCTTTTTTGGTCAGAATTGGCTGAGCAGAAATGACTCTGCTCTGCACAGAAACAGTCAGACACAAGTACCAGGCCTGTTATAAAACAAAGATCTTGACTGGAGGGTGTCAAGATCTAAAGTATGGGTGTGAGTCTGCTCGTCCCCAAAGAGGCGGTATGGGTCTAGGAGGTCAGAAGAAGGAAAAGGAATGTGGAGAATGAAGTCCTATGAAGTCCTAGGACTGTTGGTAGAAGTCCTGTAGGAGTCCTGTAGAAGTCCAGTCGGAAATGCTAAGGGAGGTCAAGGAGGATGAGTTCCATGGTGAACTCAGAGGGAGAAGGTTGTAGAAATGCTTTGGAGGTCGGTCTGGAGGTGTTTAGAGATAGAAGGTATGAAAAGATGTATTAAAAATACTGGAAAACAATCTTTTATAGTCTGGGAATGCCTGAGACTTTGTAAGGATGATAAAATAAGAATTAGGAACAACTAAGGAACAAATAGGGGTAAGTCCGGAATAGGAAATAAGAAGTTCGGACTTAGTCTGGTTGGACTAATGTGCCTGGACTGGTCAGACTACTTGAAAATGGTTTGGACTATTTGTAAAATGAGTCGGACTACAAAGGGAACAAATGAGGAGTCACTGAAAAACATGAAAAACACTCAATGTAAACCTAGAGCTGCATGGAGCTCTACACCATGATGACCAAACCTGAAAGGGATCTGCAGGCCATTGTCAATTATCCCATATTCCACAATGACACAGTCTGATGCAAGAATGAATCAAACTGGGCTTGGGCAAGCCCCAAGGAAGACCATCACTCCAGGACCATCTGAGCTTTCAAGGCCCATGACTTTGGTACAGTATACGTGCATGTTTGAGGGGTCCAGGGGTAGTGGGAGTGCAGCTGGGCGCCAGGTGAGTCTGGAGTATGAGGTCTGGGCTGGTGCCTGGTTATGCACTTAATGGACAGGGCGGAAACCTGAGGGATAAAGGATCTCATGTCAGTAACATGTTTATGTGGTCACTGCTGAGGCCTTTGGACTAGTGTTTTAAAGTCTGGTCCGGTCCAGTTTTTTACCTTATTTGGCAGGCAACCAGACCACAACTGGTTTTGGTAATTTCCTAATTAAGGCAACTGGCAACTGGACTTGTAAAGACTGGTTGCAACTGGTCTTTTGAAAGATTGGTCTATAGCTGGTCCACAACCGGTTTTCATGCTAAGCAGTGGCTGTACCAAATTTAGCCGAGACCCTTGGCTTCTGGATTAATCACAAATTAAGTGAATCTGTCCAGAAATGGCCAAGATATGCCCATTTTCATCTTGCATGTCATAAATTCATAGATCAGTCTCTATAAAATGCAAATAAATATCTAAACTTCCACAAAAATTATGTGAACTTAGTAGGTCTGGTCATGTACTACACAGCCCAAGGAAACTGGTTGCCCAAAAGACCAGTTGCAACTTGTTGGCAAGTGCAGTTGCCAATTTTCAAAACAAGGCAACCTGCAACTGCAGTCCTATTGCAACCAGTTGCAGTCCAGTCTGGTTGCCAGTTGTGCAACCAGTTCACAACTGGACTTTAAAACACTAAGGACAACTCAATGAGTCAGGCTGTCCTTAGTACTTTTTCACCTCACTTACCACCATTCTTTCTCTTTTCTTTTCCTACATCTGCTATCAGACAATTGGGGCAGTTATTATGGCAGTCATTTACACAGTATATAGATGAATGATTACACATGTTACTGAGTCACTGACGAAGCCTTGTGCTATGCCAAAGTGGGATGGGTCCACATATTAAGTGTGCAGGCAAATGATAATCGTGAATAGTTGGCTTTCTAAATGACAAATACAATGGAAGCTAGCTTAAATTTCTTCATCAGAAAATACCTCCCATAGATAATTTCTTATAATATCTCACAATTACAGATAATATGTCATAATAACACATATTAGTTGATATTATATAAATTAGCAATAATTTAGATAATTATGTGTTATTTTGTTAGCCCCCTTCATTCATCATGTAAATATTTGATAACATACTCATAAAATGTTATAATTTGCAAATAGTATATGATATAGAGGATATTATCTTATATATATGTATAAGTATTCAAGGAATAACATTCTATATGTTCACAAGTGCTGATAATTTACAGGAATATGTTGACATTTTGTACACCTTTTTCACTACACTTTCATATATATTCTTAGTCCACTTTCATATGCATTCTTACTACACTCTTATGCTTATTCATGAGATACACATTCACAAGGTTGTTTTGTTAATGCACTTTGTATGCTTTTTATTCACTGTCATATATACTTATACCATTCTTGTACATTATTTTACTACACTCTTGAAGGTTATTATACTTTTGTACCTTTTGCACATATGTACTACACTGCTAAACTAACTAGTTATGGTTTTTCAGTCCAAGCTGCTAAGTGTACAGAAGTACAGTAAAGGATACAGCAGTGTAAGTAAGAAGGTGTACAAAAAAAGCAGACAAAGTGTACCAGAATGTGTACTGAGAAATGTACAAAGTGTCCTCAGAAAGTGAACAAAAAAAGTGGACAAAGTGTACCAAAAAAGTGAACAAAGTGTACAAAAAGCGGACAAAGTTAACAAAAAGTGTACACAAGTGTCCTTAGAAAGTGTACAAAGTGTACCAAAAAAGCGAACAAAGTGTACCAAAAAAGCGAACAAAGTGTACAAAAAAGCGGACAAAGTGTAACAAAAAGTGTACAAAAGTGTCCTTAGAAAATGTACAAAGTGTACCAAAAAAGCGAACAAAGTGTACCAAAAAGTGTACACAAGTGTCCTTAGAAAGTGTACCAAAAGTGTACACAAGTGTACCAAAAAAGTGGACAAAAGTCTGAAGTCAGACAACAGTCTCAAACACACTCATTTATTGTGCATTAAAAAGTGTAGCTAAAGGTAAGGATGACTACCAAAAGTGTTGGTTGTGTTCCCCCCTTATGGTAGTTTTGGCCATTTGTTTGGTCTGGTTTGCCCTGAGGCACAAGAGGTGTGAGTTTTAGTGTCCACTAAATCATGTTTTTTGGGTTTTTTGACTTGGGCAATTTTTGAATGCAGTGGCAGTGTAAATAAAGTGTACAGACACTACTGAAAGTTCTAACACACTGCATTTACTACACTTTTGATACACTTTTGGTACACTTTTGTATGCTTTTTTAATACACTTTGGTATGCTTTGGTAGACTTGTACACTCTTGTCTGCATTTTTAATACACTTTGGTACACTTTTGTGTACAGTCTGGAATTCCTAGACTTGTTGGTACACTTATGTCCGCATTTTTGCTATACTTGTTAGTACACTTATGTCTGCATTTTTGCTACACTCTGCTACACTTTTTCTACACTTTGGTAGACCTGTCCTACACCTTTTCTACACTTTCCTACACTTTTTGCTACACTTTTTGCTACACTTTGGTAGACTTGTCTCCACACTTTCCTTACACTTTTTGTACGCTTTTTTCTACACTTTGCTACACTTTTTACTACACTTTTCCTACATTTTTTTGTACGCTTTTTTGTACACTTTGCTACACTTTTTCTTACACTCCTTATACTTTCTTCTACACTTTGCTACACTTTTTCCTACACTTTTGCTACACTATCCTTACACTTTTTGTATGTTTTTTTGTATACTTTGCTACACTTTTTCCTACACTTTTGCTACACTGTCCTTACACTTTGTCTACACTGTTTTGTACACTTTGCTACACTTTCTTCTACACATTTGCTACACTTTTTGTATGCTTTTTTCTACACTTTGCTACACTTTTTCCTATACTTTCCTTACACTTTTTGTACGCTTTTTTCTACACTTTGCTACACTTTTTCCTACACTTTTGCTACACTTTTTGCTACACTTTCCTTACACTTTTTTGTACACTTTGCTACACTTTTTGCTACACTTTTGCTACACTTTCCTTACACTTTTTCAACACTTTTTTGTACACTTTGCTACACTTTGGTAGATGTTTCTTCAGACTTTCCCTACACTTTCTCTACACTGTATGTCCGCTTTTTTCTACACTTTGTTACACTTTTTCTACACTTTTCCTACACATTTTGTGACACTTTAATATACTACACTTTTTTCTACAATTTTCCTACACTTTTGGTACATTGTTTTATAAACCTATGTACACTTTTTTGCCGACATTTTACTATACTTTGTTACTACACTTTGATACACTTTCTAATACATTTTCTGACTGTTCTTTTGTGTGCAAATACTCTATATATTATCTCAAATTAGTTGAAAATACTAGAATTGTTAGATAATAATTTAGTGGAGATGAAAATTTTCAAGATAATATGACAAATTATTAGAAAATATATGAATTATAAGATATTATCTAACATTTTCAGAAATTATTCCACATTATCTATGGGAGGTATTTCCTGATGTTTGGGAAACAAGACAAGCGAGTGCTTACCAAGAGACCAGGAATAGGGTCCTATCAGTTTTGTGAACAGGAATGAGCACAGTTGCTGATGGCTCCTCTGCAGTTCCTAATGCAGTCTTCAGGATCCGGATATGGATGAGGTTGTAATCTGGTCTTTGATAGAAGTGAGACTTCATGCATGCCAGAAAACAGCTGCAAATTCATTGGGGACCTCTTGATCCCAGGTCTCACATTCAACCAAAAAACTCTGTTTGAGATTGAACATGGTCAAAAGGGAAGTGCTTTTACCATCACAAGTAAGCCACAGAAGAGAGCCACAATAAAGAAACACCAGAGAGTAAACAAGAGATTCGACATCATCCTGGCATGCCAATTGCACACCACAATGACTATTGATAGATGCAAAGGCTGGAGTACTGACAAATGGGAGATTTTCTTGTAGAGAAATGTGGGTCTACAACAATGGATCATGGTACCTTTGTGCAAGACTGAAATTGATAAGGAATATGGTGTCCTGCGACTCTCTGGCACCTGTAAGGATGTTGTGCAGTTTGATGTCTCAATGGATGAGATTGCACGAGTGGGTATATTTGAGATGAGAGATCTGTTTGAAGTGATGGAGCCTGAGACCACTGTTACTAGGCATCTAAGAATTGACTAACTTACCATTTGAAGGCTGATCTTGACAACCCAAGGAAGGTCAAATACTTGAGTTGATTTCAAGAGCAAGTTGTGCAGAGAGGGCCCCAGATTCTTGACTACCATGGCATGGTAGGGACCTTCTCTTCCAAACCAAACAGGTTGTGGCAGCCCTGGTGTTGTGCCACACTGAAGTTTGCTAACAATTCTATACTCATGTTCTAGATGGGACCCAGGTTTATCACACATAGTGTTGAAAGGTCCAGTCCTAGGACCGCAAAAAAACTGAGACTGAACCGGACTGGTCCTGATCGGTCCCAGTCTTGTCCAGTTGTGGAAAAGATCAGTCTTGGTCTTTCCAGATCTGGAAAAATGAAAGACTGATCAAAAACCGGTCGCGACCAGTCCGGACCGCGACCGATAGGTGGCCCCTATTAGCTACCTATCAACCCCATCTACCGTAATTTTTTCGAGAATTTAGCTATTTTTTGTTGGTACTTTAATCTTTGATCTAAATTTTAAGGAGGTAAAACATATAAATGTCTATATCTCGAGATCGGATGATCGGATCGACGCGATTAGTAGCTCCGATTCTTGCATTTACTCTTTACTAACGCCGGGACAGCCACTGCTAAGGTCACCAATCACATCGCAATTGAGTAGAAAGTGATCATTTGGGTATGTATTTTGAGATCTAAGACAAAAACTTAAATCACTGATATCTCGACGAGATCTCAACCGATTTTCAAACATTTTGGTGCGATCGAACCGTGGGAATGTGTAGTATATTTCAGGCACCCAAAAGACCAGTGGCGACTGGTTGTGGACCAGTAAAAGACCGATCGAGACCGGTTTTCATCGGTCCTGGTCTGGTCTTTCCTGTTTTGGAATTTTCCTGTGACCGGTCTGGTCCAGTCTTTTTGCCAAATCACAAAAAGACCGGACTGGACCAGACTTTAAAACACTAATCACACAGCTCTAGCTTGATGGCGAGTGCTTGGCCTGTAAAAATGACATGTGCATGATATATGGTACCTGCAAAGTAAAGCATGTCAGGGAGAATGCAATAATACCACATCAGCATGAATGACCATACCATATCACCCAATGCCCAGCTTCCCTTCAACCCAGTACTGCCCATCTATACAGATAACTTCAGTGTCCACCATTGGCAGAAGGCAAGTCAAAGAGGGCACATGCAGAGCATTGAACATTGAGATGTCAAAGTTCAGATATGAGTTGCTAGTTCAGTGATAGCCACATGCCCAAAAGTCTGCATTCTCACCACTGTCATGTGCCACACTTATTACCTTTCAGACAGCTGCATTGCGAGTCCAAGGTCTGCTCTATTTTTGTTCTCCAAGAATTGAAGGCTAAAAGTTGACTGCTCACAGAATGGGGCTATGGTATGCCACTATAGTTCAGCTCATCTACTGCATGGCAGGCCAGTATCCACTGGATTGAAGGCTCCAAACTTCAGTACTCACAGTTCTTTCAGGTAACATCAATTTCCGAATGCAATTTTGGAGTCCACAGGTTGTTCTTGAACTGCAAAATTGTCTGTGGCCATGCCACATGACACATGTCCCTCAAACTTGTTCAAATTGTTCCTCTTACCAACAGCCTCTAGGACACAGGGAATAAGTTATGAGCAAGTCTGATGATTCTTATCCAGTGTGAGTGACTTGCCATCATCACTTGAGATGATCCATTTCAGCTGAATTTCAGAACTTAGATTATTTTTGACACCAATGAGATATTTTAGCCATTTGTATGCTTCTTGATTTCTCACCACAGAGCCACTGAAACACCCCTTGATCCCCAAAGCTCCAGTCCGCCAACAAAAGCTTTGGTAAGCTGTCATACATGACCCATTTCCTCTACAATCATAATGCCTATTGTTACAACTCTCTCACAGAATCACCGCCAAGATTCCAATCATTACATAGTGTTAAGGACTCAACCTCTCCTCTCACCCTGCTCTCAGGTGGCACTGGCAAAAAAGACAGTTGTGGCATGTCCACTCATCAAAACTCGACCAAAATCCAACCAGGAGTTCTCTCCAAATTCTAATGAATCATCAACATGTACAACTGACTCAATGAGGGTGCTCCTCCACAAATTTCCAGCATTATCTAAATTCTCTAGTATAATCAAATCTGATAGGTAGGCTCACCTTCAACTGACACAATGTGAGCCAATAGGTTTATATCATTCAACAGCACAATTCATGAAGCCTTTATGACACATCACCCAGGAGAAGGATGATGGTGAGGTCAAGGTAGGTACATTCAAGATTTCCTTTGGTTGGCATGCAGTACTATAGTACTGATTGGCTCAACAGACATTTGAGCAGTTTTCCCCCTCAGAATATAAGATCTTATCTCATAGTTTGATATCATCTGTGCTAAAGAGAAAGCCTAGGTCTGTCAATACTGTCTTTTATAGCTCATCACTGAGTACAGAATTAAGACAGGTTGACCTATACTGGGTCACAACTTATCATTGAGTGGCCAAGCTTGGTCCATGAAGTACCCCTGACTGAGTTGAACCATGCATTCAACATGGTCATTGAACAGTTTCCCTACAATCACAAGCTTATCTGCATCTCCATGAAGATGAATTCATCGCTTGCATCATCCAACACTGACTTTGAGGCAACACCCAACATAACTGTTCAGCTTTCATGCAAGTCAGGGGAGTGGCTGGATCCTGAGATTGTCTTCCTTGGAGAGTGTGCCTTCTCTCAGGGCAAAGAGGCCCTCATGACAAAGATTCAGCTTGAAATTGATGCATGACCAGAAATTGACTATCATCATCACAGAGGCATATCCTTATCAGTCTGCTAAGGAAAATTCTCTCGCATGGAAGACATTCCATGGTCACCCACAATGCAGCACTTATTCCGAGTTCACAAGGATGCTTCAGACAACACCCGAAAACTCTATGTTTCTTGGTCCTGTTACAGTTGCTGATCACCAATGGTGCTGTATCTCCAATATCAATTACTATGTCTGAATCAAGGATGGAGAGTAGTGTTTTAAAGTCCGGTCCGGTCCGGCTTTTTACCCTATTTGGCAGGCAACCGGACCACAACCGGTTTTGGTAATTTCCTAATTAAGGCAACTGACATTTGGACTTGTAAAGACTGGTTGCAACCGGACTTTTGAAAGATCGGTCTATAGCCAGTCCGCAACCGGTTTTCGTGTTAAGCGTGGCTGTACCGAATTTAGCCGAGACTCTTGGCTTCCAGATTAATCAAGAAATAAGTAAATCCGTCCAGAAATGGCCGAGATATGGCCATTTTCGTCTTGTATGTCATAAATTCATAGATCAGTCTCTATAAAATGCACATAAATACCTAAAATTCCACTAAAATTATGGGAACTAGGTCTGGTCATGTACTACACAGCCCAAGGCAACCGGTTGCCCAAAAGACCGGTTGCAACCAGTTGGCAACTGCAGTTGCGAATTTTCAAAACAAGGCAACCTGCAACTGCAGTCCTATCGCAACCAGTTGCGGTCCAGTCCAGTTGCCAGTTGCACAACCAGTTCACAACTGGACTTTAAAACACTAATGGAGAGGGGAAGCTTGACGTCAACAAACAGGATAGTCAAGCAATGGCTCACAGCATAAGTGAGATGACTGTAATGTGGTGAAACTAGTAACTAATGATCTATAGACATTATTTCCTGAGATTGATATGCAAACTGTGGATGACATTATCAGCGAGGGGCTTCTGAGGATTCAGAATGCTATCATTGACTACGTGAGAGGCTTGGTGGTGTTGCAAACAGTGCCACCCTTGCAGCTGCCAGGATTTCATGGAACTTTGATTGGGAGGACCACCAACTCAGTGTCACAAATGCAGCTTCATTTAGAGGTTCTAAACATTCCATCGAGGATGTTAACAATGATACATCTGGTGACTATGTTGACCCTACAGCTAGATCCTTGGACTCCAACCTTCCTACTACTTCCCACTTCCAACGAATCACTCGTTCCAGGAGCAGAGCAGTCCAAGCCATGAGACAAGTTACCACTGGCCAGGCAGGCAGTGTTGTCATCCTCCCCAATCCTGCTAACTTGGTGGTCTCTGATCCAGAGGACCCTGCTACTACTGGATGAGGTGGAGGATCCCAGCCCTGGAGTTCATTTGTGATTCACAAAATGTTCAATTTATGTCACTTCAGATTTTAATTTGGAATTTGTACTTTGTTAGTGTGAAGTTATTTGTCAGTGTCAGTGCTACAGCTCTGCTTGAAGACATAAGACGTTGTGTGCGAATCACAAATGTGATGTGGGAGAGAGCACAACTCTCCAGCTTTCCACAACTGTCAGCGGTCCTCAAGGCTGCTCAGTAAACAGCATGCTATCTCCATGATGACATTGGCAGTCTCAGGGTCCTATTTAATTTGGCACCTAGAAAAACTTCGCTGAACTTACTGCAGGACTCATCTGTGATGAAACAGATTAGTAAGCCAGTTGGAATGATGAGGAAGTAATGAACAAGTGAGATAGTTTCAGTTGAACAGTCCCTCAAATCTCTTAGGTAGTATAAAAAGGCTTAGTCTACTGTTGCATCTCTTTTCCTCAGTCAATCAAAAGTCTACAACAGTCTACCAGTTGATTCTTCTCCATGTGCCATTACAGCATCTCCTTGCCTAATGCCACATTTTTTTGACTGAACAAGTCTTTATCTCTTAAAACTCTCTTTTGGATGACTAATCAGAACTGACAGGATTGGCTGTCCTGAACATATACCATCAGTTGCTCAACAATGTACAAAACTTCAAAAAGAAAATAAAAATAAAAAAGCATTTCATTTTTATCTGTCTGAAAACACAATGATGTGTTACACTCTCAGAAATACTGCTGCTTGCACAGCTAAAAAGCAGCAAGTTCCCTCTTGTAGACATGCAAATAGTGAGTCTTCACTGCCATCTCTGTCTCCCTTGCCAGAATCTGGACTACATCAGCAAACCAGCCCTCAGCTAGATAGAACTGGACAGATACTCTATGGCAACAGATGCTTCTAGTAAGGTTCCCAATTGCCTAGTTCCAGACAGGAGTCCAAAGTCTGGTCACAGTCTAGCCAAGACTGTGGCCAGACTAACCAAGTCCAGACATTGTACTTCATAAATCATTACTAGTAGTCCCTCACTGGATCAAACAGATCCAGATTGTATAGCTTTCAAAATAGGAGTAGATTTGCATGGAGTAACAAAATGTCCAGAGAAATAACCAATATCATATCATATTAGTTAAGTTCAACATCAAACCTGCACCCACCATCCACCACTTCCTGATTAGTCATGCCATTACTAACACTGTGTTATATCAGAATAAGTACATTCAACAGTAAAAAAAAACTCACTTCCAAATTCTGCCCATCTCTCACACAAGGCACTGGTCTTAGCATGGTGGATGGGACTGGTATCACATCTGTTCATCATGTTGAGAATATGAGAAATCATATTCTATATAACAGTCAATTCTATCTTTATCCATATGACCAGTTATACGCTATTCATATTCATACTTAGAAGATTTCATCTTCTTAGTCATGTGATCACACAACATACTAGCACCATCTAGAATGATCTAGAATCTTCTATGATATGCTATGTATTATCTTATCTTATCACTCACATGATATTCTAGAACATTATATTCTAGATTGTTCTATATGATGTCACTATGACCTCATGGTCTAGTACATGACATCATGAGTCCAGACTATGACGTCAGAGACATCTGACTTATACTGACTCATATTTGATATTCATATTTGAAATAAGAGCTTTCTGCTATTGGCTATTACTCATACCCTTTATCTCATTTCAAATATTCTTTATTTAGATGATGAGATATTATTCCTATTGGATACTATCTTCATCATGGGCACAGGGTTATTCCAACCCTTGACCCAATACATACAAGTACAAATATACTCCTGTAGTATATAAGGACAGGACTTTGTCCTGTAACAATAACAAGTTCTCTACGAGTTTCCCCACTC